>CAUYRT010049436.1:0-93391 GCA_963574885.1 Lepilemur ruficaudatus
AGGAAAAATATTCAATTCTCAACAAGCTGTAGAAAACGCCTTTCACAATTTTATCACCATTCACTTTCCAGGCTTCTTCGCTGCTGGTATAAGCAAGCTACTGTTAAGATGGCAAAACTGTGTGGATAGTTCAGGCACATAGTTTGATTAACTGTACTGCTTCTTGTTTGAGATCTAATAAGCTTTTGATTCAAAATTGGACATTTCATATTTAATGACCTAATAGTACTTTTTATTTACTCTTCAATTATACTGATTTTCAATTATTTTGGGTTTCATTCTACCATGTAACATGAAAAAACCCACTGAAAGAATTTCCTGTGACATTTAACACATTGATGGGCACACTAGAAACAAAAGTTTTTCCTTGGGGCCGTGGTGTTTTACTATGAGAATACGAACTTCAAAAACAAAACAATCCTTTCTAATTTAATGAAAAATTTATTTTTTATTGTTTTCTGTATACGCAACTTGAAAAATAGTTCTCGCGGCTCCCAAGATGAAGAAACGTGTTAGTTACATATGATTCATGAGGCCTTGGGCTCAAAACTAGCATGAGTTAAATACAACTCACATAGCAGTTGATATGTTAAATATATCTTGTTTGGGGGATGAAAGGAAAACAATAGTTTCCAAAGCGATGTGATTGTAATGACTTCATAACTGGTTTTTTTAAAAAACAATGCAGATGATGCTGCTCTTACCCTTCTGAAAGAATTAGGCCCATCAGGAATTGAAACAGAACTGCGAAGCTTGTCTCCTGATTGTGGTGGGTCTATAGAAGTCATGCAGAGCTTCCTGAAAATGATTGGGATGATGTTGGATAGAAAGCGTGATTTTGAGTTAGCCCAGGCATACCTTGCGTTGTTTCTAAAGGTAAGTCTATAATGTGAGACAGTACTTTCAGCTTGCCTTTCTCTATAGCAGTGTTGTCTAATAGAACTTTCTGCAAACATGGGAATGTTCTATATCCACACTGCTCATTATAGTAACCACTTGCCACATGTGGCTATTAAATACTTGAAATGTGGCTTATGTGATTGAGAAACTGAATTTTTAATTTTATAGAATTTTAATTTAAATGTAAATAGCCATATGTGGCTAGTGACTACCACATTGAACAGCTAGATAGCAGTTTGTTGGTAGTTTTTTTGTTTTGAGTTTTTTTTTACCCAACTGCATAACAATTTTGACTCTACCTACTGACTTTTTTGTGTCATCCACTTGACCCAATATGCTGAACCATTGACTTTTTTTTTTAAGTAGTTACATTTTGGAAGTTTTTCTGTGATCACAAAGAAAAGGTCAGGTTTTATGTTTGTTTTTTCTGCTGTTGAAACAAAATATTTACCTCTATCATGGGTAAAGGAGTTTTAACTGATTTGGCAACAACAGAGTTGCTTTACGATCAGTATAATTGAGAACTTGTGTTTTGAGGGTCTGCTTTAGTGGTACAGTCTGTTGAGGTGGGTAGATAATGCAGATTTTCAGTGATAACAGATATGATTCTTTATGCCATTCATATATAAAACGAGTTTTCACTTGATCTGATTATTAAGATGTTATTTAAAAGTTAGACATTTCAATAGTAGCGTGTAGGATTAAGAGATAGAAATACCACAAATTATCTGTCTTTTCTCAAATTTACCAAATTTTAGTTCCTGAATATAAATTTACTTAAATTTTGGAAAATAAAGCAAAGGAGCCATCTGATATTCATTAGCAATGGCTTATGTTGAAAGGAGAAGCTTACAGAAGCACAGAAATGTGGATTTAGTTCAATCAAGGACTTTGTTTCTGGATCTGTGTCAGGACTGTCCTTCGGTGGAGGAAAGTGTTAACTGCAACTACTTCAATTCTACTAAGGGAATGATAGTACTATAACAGGACTCATGATAAAAAAAGTTTGATTTAGGAGAGGGAAATGGAAGATAGTAATAAACCAGCACTTAAGGAAAAAAAAATAGTATCTTCTTAGTGTACTAAGTAGAAAAATTGAATCCAGAGTGGATGAAATTTTAATTTTCTTAAATATTCAACCATCATGTTTTTCTTTTCAGTTACACCTTAAAATGCTTCCTTCAGAGCCAATACTCTTAGAAGAAATGACAAAGTTGTCATCACAAGTGGAAGAAAACTGGATTCATTTACAATCACTCTTCAATCAAAGCATGTGTGTTTTAAATTATATCAAAAGTGCTTTATTATAAAAATTCCTGTCTAAAAAGACATATATTAAATGGGTTCAATTTAACTCATTTCTTATTTTCCAAATTTCAGTGTATAAAGAAAATAAATGCTAGCACTACTGACTAGACAGTAATTCTCCACTTTAAATGCTAAATACTTTTTTGAAATAAAATTATACCTGTCTTTTGTTTTGAAGACCTAAAGAATCTACTCAAATGATTTATTTTCTGAGTCTCTTCACATTAGCTACTTTTATATGACTCTTTGAATTATGACCTGCTCATGTTTTTTGAGTGATCTATAACATATAAGAGGTGCTACATGTTCCTGGTGAAGTATTGCTGATTTAAATTGAAAATGTCAGATGAAACTGATATATGATGTAGTTATAAAAATGCTGTTAGGAAACAAAAAAAGGAAATGTTTCCTTCCTTGGTGTCCTTTGACGAAAATATTAATCATTGGCTTTTAGACCTGGAAAGCATACTAGACATCTTCTAGTACAGCCCTTTGTGTTGCAGGAGAGGAATCAGATTAAAGTCTACGGGGAGCTCAGTGACAGGGCCAGATTTTTAAATGTTGGCCTGGTACTTTCTCCATTGTTGTCTTCCTAAAGGAAGTTGTTACTGGATCAGAAATGTGGTAATCGCTTGCCCAAGACAAACTGCTATAGGAAAAGGTTAAACTGATACCTAAGATAGGTAAGGGAAATTCCAACTTCCTTGGAAGTTGTCCTTCAAAGGTTTTTTCCCTCCTCACTGATGACCTTTTCATTTGGGAAGAAACTGTTGACTATACTTTTCTCTCACAACCGTCACAAAACCAAGCAGTCTCGGCAGTTTTCTCTTTGCTCATCATCAGTGTTTTCTTTTTATGATTCAAGTCTTTAGCAATATTAATTAAAAATAAGAAGTTCTTAAGAGGAAAAGTGCTCTAAAAACTATTCTTAATTTATACATGAAAAAGTAGTATCATTCATGAAATGCAGCTTGTTGGATTTGACCACCAATAACGTTATTGTTCATCGTTAGGATACGAGGGTTTAACAGGGCACTCTCCAGAAGGAGCAGTCCATAAAAGGAGTTGTCCAATGATACCTCTAATATTAACATGTTTTCATTTAATGATGTCAGGTAGAATTAGTATACTACTAAGGAAATTAACCAATCTGGTTTTGTACTCAATTTTGTTTTTCTTTTAGAAATGTGTATTGACTTATTAAAGCCACTGACTGAAATGTTAATATTGACTAAGTTCTAATTTTAAAAACTGTATTTCTCTCTGTCCCAAATACTATATACTAAAGATATGGCAAAATTCTAATAGACAATCCACTAGCTAGTAAAGAATGTCAAATAAATAAAGCAACATGATAAGACCTATGAACTGAAATTGTATTGCTTATACAAATCATGAACTAAATTTTCTTCTTTTTTAAATGAGGATACAGGAGTTGAGTGTATTGTTTTTATTGGCTATATCTTTAGATAGTATTACAACATCATTTTGACAGGTAATCTTTCAGAACCTTTCCTGTGCATTTGCCATCAAAGCAGGGAAAGAGAAGGAAATACAAATTAAATTCTGTTTGTATATGTTTTCCTTAAAATTTTATCAGTCTGTGCATATTGCTTTATCTTTAAATTTTAAGTTATACATGTAATATATGACTACATTTTACTTGGAAAAAACATCAGTGTTTTTTGACAACCATCTTCAATCCCAGTACCCTCCCTAAAAGTAATAGTTGTTAATTCTCCTTCTAGGTCTTTTTTATGAGTATTTGTATGTATTATATACAGCCACAGGAAATAAAATGTATAGTTTTATTTTTACATATGTACATATGTATCATTCTGCAACTTGCTTTTTTTACTCAAGATTTTTTATTTGAGTACATTCACACTTACCAAATCTCTTTACTTTTGCATAGTATCTCCAATCTATTTTGCCTATAATGGACACTTAAGGAAGTTTTCCTCCGTTTTTTTCTTTCTCATTTCAAACAATGCTGAAAGGAACATCATTCTGTATAAGTCTTTAACATGCATATAAGGATTTCTCTGTAGCATATGCTTAGGATTTGAATTTTGGGCCAGAATATAAGCATTTTTAACTTGAAGAGATACTTCCAGTTGGCTTCCAAAATGGCTGTGTCAATTTATATCTCCCCTCAGCAACAAGTGAGTACCTGCTTTCCCATATGATTAAGGACACTTGATGTTAGGTTTTTACAATTTTTATTAATCTAATGAGTGAAAAAAATGACTGTATTCAGAAATTTCTCACTGGTGAGGATGGGCATCTTTTTATAGATTTGTTTTAGACCGTATTTCTTTGTGAATTGCCTTTTCCCGCCGCTGCTCATTTTTCTGTTGAATGATAAGTCTTTTTATCTCATGGATTTGTTAGTTTTCTTATTAATAGATATTAATCTTTTATGTCTATTACCAATGTTTTCTCCCAATTAGCCACTGTAGTTTTACTTATGATCTTTTTTATAGATGTTTTATATTTGTATATTGTCAAATTGATAATTTTTCATGATGTATTTCAAGTATAAAGCAATTTCTCTATTTTTCTAAGACATTTATCATGTATGTTTTCTTGTGTTTACACGTGCTCATTTCACATTTATCATGTATGTTTTCTTAGACATGTCTGTGAGTGGTTAATGTCTAGATCTCTGGAATTGATTTTTGTGAAGAGTGAACGGTATAGAGTTGCCTTTATTTAAATGTCTGCTTAAAAATTATTGAACAGTCCCTTCTTTATGTCTCTGATTTGAAATGCTTCATTATGTGATAAATTTTCATTGAGCTTTTTGATATTCCTAATAAATAATACACTGCTTTGATTATAGTTTGGTATGTTTTCAAATTTGAGATAAAGCCTTCCTAATGTTTTACAGAAATTTCTGGCTCCTGGTGAGCATATCTTCTTGAAGTTTTGATTTGGGTTGCACTAAATTTATAGGATTGATTTGGAGAAAATTACGATACTGAGTACACTTGTCCCTTGATACCTGATTCCAGGAGCTACGTAGATACCAAAACCCAGGCATCCTCAAGTCCTGCAGGGTGGAGCCTGCCTATACAAACAGTCACCCCCATCCCCACCTTTGGTATTTGAGGGTTTCACATCTTTGGAAAACTGTATTTTTTTTTAAATTTGTATCTGGTTGGAAAAATCTGCATAAAAGTGGACCTGCACAGTTCAAAACCATGTTGTTCAAGGGTCAACTGTATTTCTCTTTGAGAACAATGCGTGTCTTGATTAAATCAGATCTTTTGTGGGCAAGCTTCTCTTGGTTGCATAGATTTTTTTTTAGTATAATCATACACTTTTTTACAGATTTGTTTCTGGGGACTTGTGTTGCTGTAGTGAAATCGCTTTCTAGTACATTTAAAAATTGGTAATTGCTGCTTGTGGTAAAAACAATTTGCTTTTTATATTCTGATCTATCATGACACTGCAAAACTCTGATTTTTTTAAGTTTGTCAGCATACTCTTCCTAGAAAATCCAAGAGAATTCCATCCTCTGCAATTGATGAGACTTTATTTTCTATCCAATATTCATACTTCATTTAATTTTAGTCAGGATTGGTTGAGCTATGATGCGACACAAAATGTTGGGCATGAACAGTGCTTTAGCAGAAATTTTTGTCTTGTGAGTTCACTGGAAATGCTCTTAGTCTACCATTAAGTATATGTGCTGAGTTTCTGGTACATACCATTTGTTAAATTCTATTTTATTACTAACTTGCTCCTTTTTGAAAATTTAAGATATAGATAAGTATAGAATATTAAATGATTTTTCAGTTTATATCGAAGGATCAAGATCTTTATCCAATGTAATTTAATGATTTTTAATGAAAGATTTCTAATATTGTATTTCATTCTTGAGATAGGACTGTTTGTAAGTTAGATGAAACTGGTCCATTTGTCTAATGAAATGATCCTTGATTTTTTTTTTTAAACTTGCCTAATCAAAAGGGAAAAAAATGTCTTGCCCAGAGTCTATTATGTGATTTTTTTTTGTATTTAATTTCTGCTGTAACCACCAATTAGACTTAATTAATTGGATTTTCTGTCTCTTCTCAAAACAAATTATATTTTCCTTACTAATCATGAGTTTACTGGATTTTCATATGTTACAGTGCAAGTTATATGAAGGTGTATGCCTTTTTATTAATTGCTTGGTTGCAAGAGACAGAAGCCTAACTCAAACAGGAATGTCTGCAAAGTCCAGGCATAAAATTGGCTTTACCTACTGCTAGATCCACAGGTCCCTTGGTCAGTTTCTCCATTTTTTCCCTTTTATCTCCATTTTTCCATTTCTCCATTTTCTCCACTTTTCCCTCTTTGCTCTTATTATTGACTAGCTGCTCAATCAAGATCTCTCATTTACTGATCTAGCATTTATTGAGGATCTACTATGTTTGAGAATCTCTTATTAATAGTTCTGGGAATATATTAGGAGTCAAAACCTGAGGCAGTACAGCTGCCAGTGGTTTACATATTCCTCTCAAACAAATTTGAAAGTGATCCTCTTTTAACAAGTTCTGAAATAGAATCTCAAGGAGCCCACTTAAACTCTGAGCCTGTTACTATGGCCAGAGGCATTGAGTATTTTGATCAGTGAGGCTTGGGTCACATGTTGATCCCTGAAAAGGGAATGGCAACAACGCTGCAGAGAACCACATGGATTGAGAAAGGATAATAGTTACTCAACAAAACAGGGTGATTAGATGGTGGGGGGAGGCAAGCAAAAGGACCAAATATCCACTACATCTATATCTAAAATTATGATACTTCTTCCTGGAGAATCAATTTTATATCTTACATGTTCTTTTTAAAAATAAAAGCACTAAGGGTAGAAAAAAATGTAGAGTGATTGAAACACATACTTTTGTGTATTAAGGAGCTTGTTAAAAATTTGGGGAAGCCATTGTCTTATACTGAGCTGTGTTAGGCCACAATAGACCAGACCAAGCCAAAATGGAGTCACTCATGCTAAATGCCACGTGATCACTGTAAGAAAGCAGATAGATCGCAAAACAGACCAGTTTTTCCTGAAAGCAGGACAATCCAGTCTACTTCAGTCAGCCCAGTCTACCTGAGCCAATATAATGAGGAAATCTCCTCTCCTTTAACCCTTATAAAAAAGTAATCTAATATTAACCAGTTTTTTTTTTCCGATTCTGTTTCCTTGCTCTCACCTTACAAAACCTGTTGTTCTGCTATTGCCCAGTGGGTGCTAAACATTCTATTTTGTAGAATGGAGATGGCCTTAATGGCAAAACCCAATTACATCTATAACTAAATTTTTTAAATTTTTTCATGTGACAAGCTAAATTGGCATTGTCGTTAAGTCAGAGTGCACAGGGAGAGTCAGGGCATTGAGACAAGGTTTTACTAGTGTGACCGCCTGCAACGCCAATGTCAATATTTTTTAAAAATGTTCTATCATATGTTATTTGGGGGTCTTGATTACAAATTACAGAAACTGTTGGTGTTTAAGCAAGAAGGGGGATTTATTTTAGGAATTGAGGAATACTGGACTGTCTCATAAGGGTTAGGTCACTTTGTTTTCAGGAATTTTTTTGTAACCAGGGACTGACACTGGGAAATGCAAGAAGTGCTCTTTGAATTCTGCTTTTCTTTGCAGACTGCTTGTTCCTTTCTTTGTGGGTACATTTCCTTGGCAGCCGGTACCAGCCGAAGGCAGTCAATAACCCACTTGATGTGCAGCCTCTTCCTGGAGTCCCAGTTTGGGCACTGAGGCCTAAAAGCTCTCCCTTCCAGGTCCTCAGTCTCCTCCTCACTTCCCTTTCTCCTTTCAGAGGAAGGGAAATCCCTTTGTCTTCTTTCTTTTTGTGATCTTCCCACCATCCTCCAGAGACAAAAGAGGGAAGACTTTTCCTCTCCCTCTTCCTATCTTCACCTCTCTTGTAACTCTGTTATGCTAAAGGAGAGGTTACATATTCAGAGGGTAGCAAGCTCTCATCTCACTGAAACATCTATTTTTGAATGGCAGAATGTGAGCATTAGCACACCTTAACAGCCCTGCAAAAAAATGCTGCTTTCCTTCCAAGAAGACAGTTGCCTCAGGTAATCCAAGAAAAGGAGATGTGCTTGGAAAGACAAAGAAGAACATAACAGTCTTTAAAGTATCATTCTTATACATTTTTGGTCATTATTAACTTTATGCTCTGCAGATTCTTGTTTTCTACTATTAATGGTTTGAGACCTTGAAAGTTGCAAGCATTGTTTTTGAAAGAATAATCTCATAGATTAAGATGATGGATTTGATACAACAACTTGCAACCCTTCCCCAATTAAGGCTAAACCATGATGCTTATTGCAAAAGAAAGGGAACAGTGATTACATGGGGTTGAAGGGAAACTTCCCCTTTGCCCTGAAAGTTTCACTGAAAGATCAACTCACAGTAAGGCAGATTAATAAGGGAGAGGTTTATTTACTGTGCACGTGGGGAGAATCACAGAGTGATTACCCAATATCCTAATGGGGCCCAGAAATTTATATACCCTCATTTTAGTGTGGAAGGGAAGATGAAGAAAATAGGTAACTCTGTTTAGAGGCAATAAGTGGTTGCTAGGGAGGATGAATAGATACCTGGGAGAATGAATAGATGGGGGCAACAGATTGACTTGTAAATGATTCTCTTTGCAAATTAAATTAGTGTGAGAGATGGGGATTATATTTAAAATGATCTGGGCCAGGTCTGGTTGCATTCTTGATCTTTCCTATAATATTTTGAGATAACAAGGAGGGAGGGGAAGGAGAATCTTGTTCTTTTGATGGGTCTGGTTTTTTATGAAGAAAGAGGAAAAGCCCCTTCTAACACCTGTTAATCTCTAAGAGCATTTAATTCAAAATACTCTTTAAACCAAGGAGTCCTGTTCTGGGGTGAAATTTCCTGACCTCCTTCAGATGTCAGAGAAGATAACAAGTAAATTGCTCTCAAAGCCTGGCCCCGGCCCCCCATCAGCAGCATTGACATCACCTGGGAACTTGTTATAAATGCAAATTCTCAGGCCCCACTCCAGACCTACTGATTCAGAAACTCTGGGGGTGGGGCCCAGAAATATGTGTTTTAACAAGCTCTCCCCTCATTGATTATTTGAATATACCTAAACTTTGAGAACTAGAGAAGAGAAGGCTGTGAGGCATGAGATTCTCACCTCTGATTCTCACCTCTGTAGGAAGAAAGCTTAAGAAAGGAGAGCAAGGCAAATGGCTAAAGGTAGGACTTGTAGGCCCTGCTCCCCCTCTAGTAGTAAATGGGGGAAAGGGGGTGGAGGATTAGTTTGAGAAATCTCTGGATACATTAAGTGAAACCCTAGAGTGTGGGGCTTGGTCCTGTCTCCTCTGGAGGAGACTGTCTCACAGGGGCTCTGTCCTGATGTTACAGCCCAACCAGGTTCACTGCCTGTTGCTCAAAAGGAAGCCAATACACTGAGACAGCAGGGGTTACAGCAGAGAAAGAGTTTAATATCACAGGCACCAGGCGAAGAGTGGGAGGAAGTTCTCAAATCCATCTCCCTGAAAATTTGGGAGAAAGGGTTTTTAAAGATAGTTTGGCAGGCAAAGGGCTAGGGTCTGCTGATGGCGGGGGATGAACTCAGGGTTGGGAAGCAGAGATTATCTGCGCGGTTGGGAGAGTTCCTGGGTAGGGGAGGCTTGAAGCTGTTGGCACAGCTATGGAGGGGTCCAGTTGCCACCAGTGGGTGCCCCCAGAATGCAAAGTCTAACAAATGCTTTCAAGATCTTTCTTAGGCTTTACAATAGTGACGTTGTCTATAGAAGCACAGGTCCTTGAGCTTTACAATGCAACGCTATCTATAGAAGCAGTTGGGGAAGTGACAAATCTTGCACCTGTCTGGTAGGATAGTGCCATTAAGCGGTGAGCAGTTACAGCAGTAAGGAAGTTAGGGAACAATGGCTGGTTAACTTCTGGCTGTACCTATACTCATAAAACTCAGACTTTGGTTACTATTTACACTTTATGGCTCTACATTATTTTAATATAGATGGTTTCACTGACATAAGGTGGTCTCAGTTGAAGGCTGTGACTTATTTAGAGAGAGGCTCATGACAGCTCATACAGTTTCCCATGACTGAGTGACATTTGGAGGGCTCTGGAAGTTTCCACCTGCTCCCTGAGGGGAATGAGACAGGCAGCCAGGAGTAGAATGCCAACGGGCCTACTGTAGAGCCGTGCTGGCTGGCAGGGCGGGAAGGCTGGCGGAGACTCAGGGCACAGGCTACGTGGAATCACAGCCACACACGGAGGGAGGGTGAGCCGAGGGCCTGGCAACACAGAGGGCCCACACCTCTTGGAAAGGAGCAAGATCGAACCACTGCGAGGAAAGAAACAGACATAGGGAAACTAAACATCAAATTTCACAACATATTTGTCCAAAAGAGCCCAAGCTAATGTGAAAGAGACTGAGATACTTTTTAACCGGTAATTTTCTCTGGCCCCCACCAATCTAGTGGCATAGGTTTATGATTCAATTTATATAAAGAATTCTGTAGAGATGTTTTTTAGTGTCTGTGTACTACATGCTAAATTTCCAATTCCAATTATGCTAATTCCAATTCCAGTTGAATCAACTAAATGTGAAGAGGTACAAAAAAAATTCAATACTTAGTTTTGTCTCTATTTTGTTAAAAAGTGCTATATTGACACTATAGACATATAGATAACAATGGTTTAATGCTCACTGAAAAAATAAGAATGGCATAAATCCTAGCAAACAACTTTCAGCAATATCATTTATTTGCTACCACAGTCACGAATGCATATTTCAAAAACTGTGGTGGTTTTTTTTTTTTTTTGGCTACTATTTTAGTTTTTTCCACTATCTCTGACTAAATTCAAGTCCTTACAGTTCACTTATTTTGGTTTGTGTTTTTTTTCCCCATCTGGACTTTCGTAGTCTGGCCTGTGTCCCATAACTCTGACCCTGTTTCATCACTTGTGACCACAGGAGTAAATATTATGCAATCCCCGCGGATGACTAAATAGTGAGTGAGTGAGTTATTGAAGGCTGCACTCACTTTACCCTGCGGACCGAGTTTCCAAGAAGTATAATACACCAACAGGGAATTCACACACGCAGCAGCCTCCCCAGCCTGCGGGCTGTCATGCTCTCCTCCTCCATTCAGCCGTTGATTTGTTCCTTCAATCGCTCATCAGAACAGCGCGTACTCTGTCTCAGACGCTGCTCTACGTTTGTGGAACACTTCAGAAAACAAAACCTACAAAGACCCCTGCCCTCATGAGGCTTACATTTTAGCTCATCATTCTTTTGTATTCTTTTCCTTAGCCTTTTGCCTTGCTCTATTTTAGAACAAAGATGAAAGAGAAGCTGTTTCTAAGCCTTCACAATCTGCACAGACTGCCAGGCGTTTCTCCCTTTGTTTCGAAGCGTGGCAGGCATTGTGTGTGTGGTGTGTGTGTGGACGGGTGTTCTCAAGGAGCCCCCAAATGCACACAGATGCCTGCCTGGAAGAAAGTACAATAGAGCAAAATGCCTACATGCTGCTTTACCGCCATTCTTGTTTTAACAAAGGGTTTGATAACTTAGAAAAGCAATGCATATGAAGAGATAAAATAATTAAGGAAAAACAAAAAAAGTATCTTCTTTTCCTTGGAAGACATCACTTCCCCACTCTCTGGTTGGTAAGGATGCCAGGTTTGGGGAGACAGAGGCTAGGAATCAGCCTTGCCCCTTGTCAGACCTGGCTCACGGAGCTGAGGGCCACTGCCCACGGGGCGGCTGGTTGTGATTCTAGCACTTGGCACACGGGATGAGAAGGTGGAGGCAGGGGGCAGAGGTGAGTTGATCATCTCTGTTGCTGTGGTGACAAGGAGGTGAGGAAAGGCACTTTAAAACCGTGAGCTACAGCAGGTGAGGAAACAGATGCACTTGGGACCATGTGCTTCTCTTTGAGAGGAGCAGATGGTCTCCAGGTCAGCACTGAGCCTGTCTCCTTCTGTCTGTACCTGCCTGGCATTTGCTGAGAGGCAGGAGACCCACGGGAGTTGCCATGAGTCACCAGTGCTTGGCTGAGCCAGAAACGTCACATCCCCGGAAAGTGGTGGGAAGGGTGGCTCTTGGCAGAAGAGATCCTCACCTCCGTGGTGTGGTACTTGACAGATTTCCCAGAAAGCACGAGGATCATTGGGGTGGAGAGTTTCACTCTCTTTCAACAATATACAGAAATAATCCTCATCGTTCCACAGGAACTAAATATCGAAGAAAGACATAATCTCACATTAGCTTATCTCTTTATCCTTTACCAGAGCCCAAATATAGAAATTACCAAGCCTCTTCTTGCTGGGAAATGGCAATCCCTCAACAAATACACCACACCTTGTATCACTTGAAACCAGTTTTATCTATAAAAAATACTAACACTTAAAAAATTATTCTTTTAGGAAACAAAAGGCCTTTTTTTTCTTAAAACATTTTATGTAGTTAAACTGTTAAACAAGTGTTTTCTGTTGTTTTCTGTGTCTCCAATGTGCCTCCGGACTTCCAAATCTGGTATAGAGTTCATTTCAATGCTGTGCACACAACAAGTAGCTCCATAAATACCTACTTTAGTGGTTTTCAAAGAGCAGTCCAATGTTCTCTGAGGGTCCCTGAAACCTTTCCAGAGGGTCTGCAAAATATTATGAAAAACTATTTTCATATTAAGACTAAGTCATTTGACTCTTTTTACTCTCCGTATTTCAAGTACAGAAAAAATCAATAGGTATAATCCATGCAATGGTGGGGCCCTCAACAGTTTTTAGGAGTGCAAAGGGTTCCTGAGACCCAAAATGTTGAGAATCAATGCCCTAATTGATTGATTAAAGAAACACATGGCCTCACGAAGAGATGCTAGCATGTACTATGCAGTACCCAATGCTCATCTCTGAAACCGCCTTAAATCTGATGTTCTAAGACGTGGAATATGAATCAGTGCTACTCTCAGATTTTAAGATCCCAATTAGCCTCAGATGTAGCTAAGATCAGCTATCTATTGAGTTCAGTTAGGACTAGATGGCAAACTTTATAATGAAACAGTTAAGGGATAAATCAAGAATGTTTAAATTGTTAATGGAATGAAAGGTATCGTCTGAATGTTTAGAATCAGCTTCAGCTATGAAAATAGATTATTAAAGTACATTAAGGATCTTGCCACATCCCTCATGGTCTACGCAGCTCAGAGCAATATCCAGACCAACCCAAGGCATGCTCATAGCTGACACTGGCCCTAGGTACTGGAACTTCTGTCCCTGATGTCTCTGAAGGCTGGGGTCTCGACCCCCACCTTCACTGGAACAGATGCCATAAAGCACCTGCTTCTCCACAGCACTTACAACCCATATTGTCATGTTGGGGCATCCATTTGGAACCGTCCAGGGCTCACGCATGTACCCAAAGCTGAGAGACGGATGTTCTGGGTTTTATGCTGGGGATGCAGAGACTCCAAGTAGGGAATTCCCGAAGCACAGAAGGGATGTTCACAAGGTATGGGGGGTCAAAAGTAGGACAGTCCTCCCCTTTACTGACCTCTTCTTTCACACTTACACTTCCCAGCAACAATAATAGCTGCAACAATGATAAAATACTATCCTCCATACAAAGAAAATCGTACTTGCCTTTTTCCTAAAAGGAGAAACAATTCTGTTTTAGTTAAGAGTATTTTCAAGACTAACAACTAACCTTGGTTTTCACAAGTAGGAATTTATTTTTCTGATACATCAGGAAGTATGGATGTAGACAGTTGCTCACAATGGCTCAATTATGCAATGATGTTGAGAACGACATAGGCTTTTTTTTTCTTTCTACTTTCTCTGCTTCATTTTTATGACAAGGCCTTTTGTTCTACAATCTGTCATTTTGTGATCTCAAGCTGGCTGCCACAGTTCTAGACATTAGACCTCATAAAACCTTCCCAAGCAGGAAATCAAAGGGGACTGGGAAAGAGATTTCTGGCCACTATCTACACACAAAATCAGGATTCTGTTAGAAAGAAGACAATAGACACTATCTTTTGGTTCATAATGCCTGATACTCCTACACCGTTTCTTGGTCTATAGAGATTGTTTTTGTGTGTTATGGATTGAATATGATTTAAACTAAAGAAATTTGGTGTATACTTTCTCCATGGTAAAACAT
This sequence comes from Lepilemur ruficaudatus, assembly GCA_963574885.1. Lineage (NCBI taxonomy): Eukaryota > Metazoa > Chordata > Mammalia > Primates > Lepilemuridae > Lepilemur > Lepilemur ruficaudatus. The sequence goes on from CAUYRT010049436.1 coordinate 14,397, forward strand.
TTTAATATGAAATGAAACTGCATGGATATTAAAGAATTAAAAATGGTCCAAATAGTCAAATTCTTTCTGGCTTGTGAACCTGGTTCAGCATCTCTGAGTAGCTATGAGTGACAAACACTACTTCTAGAATTGACAGTACTATGGCTCTTAGAAAAGAATCTAGAAGGTGACATTTGTGACAAGGCCTGATCTTACTTCCTGAAATTTAAGGGCTGACCCCAGGTGGTGTCATTGCTTTCATCTGCTCCCCAAGCTCAGGTCCCAACTCCACTGATAAAGTCAGTTTATGAGCATAGTAGCTATTGAAATAATTGCGTTTTTTAAATCTATTTTTTATTTTTTGATTTTAATAGATTTAGGGGGATGAGTTGAATTCTGTTACGTGCATATATTGTACAGTGGTGGAGTCTGGGCTTTTGGTGTACCCATCACCTGAGTAGTGCACACTGTACTCCGTAGGTAATTTTTCATCCCCCACCCTCTCCCACCCTTCCAGATCACTTTGCTGCTATGGCTATCTTGGGTTCAGAGTGCCCTCTATTGACCCCATGCTTACTCAGCAAGAAGAAATAAAGTCAATCTCGGTCTTAGCCCAGGATGTCTGGGCAAAGCACTGATGAGCCAATCTTTTCCGTACCTCAGCTATCAGTAGCAACAGCCTGTGAAAATTATCATATATGGATAAATGACGTATACGGATATATATATATATATATATATATATTTTAAATAGACTATATTTTACAGCAGTTTTAGGTTCATGGCAAAATTGAGAGGAAGGTACAAAGATTTCCTATATACTCCCACCCTCACACATGCACAGCCTCCACCCTTAGCACCCCCCACCAGAGTGGTACATTTTTTATTAATACAACTGATGAACCTAAATTGACACATCATTATCACCCAAAGACATATGTAAAGGATTTTGATCTTTACCCTTAGAGTAAGGATTTTGAATATTGTTCAGCAAGAGGGTGTTATCTTCTGATCTGGACATTAAAGAATTCAATGATTGCAGAATGGAGAACAGATGAGAGGGTGGTGGAGTGAGAATGGAAGTTGGGAGGACCAGGAGAAACTTGGCTGAGAACTGATGGCTTGGATCAGGTGTTAGAATGGAGATGGAGAAAACTGGATGCATTCAAGGGATATTTAGGAATTAGGAAGTCCGCAACCAACAGGCCATTGGTCCTGTTATAACAGCAGCAATTTTCAATTTTAGTTGTAACAACTAAAAAGATATACATACATACATATATATATTTTATATATATATATATACACACATATATGTCATACATATTTTTAAGCTGTCAAAATACTGTGGATAGAAAGCAATCCAAAGGAACTCTATTCAGAGAGCGACAAATACTTCCTAGATAAGTGAAGATCAGTAACCATTTCCTTTCCTGGGGGCAGTTTCTGAGTCAGGTGTGGGCAGGTGCAGATTGGCCTGACTCAAGCAGAGAGACTCTTCTGGGGCAAGGCGCTGTCGGTGGAGCTTTCAGTGTTTGTGTGTGAGCCAACACCAGTTGGAATCTAGATGAGTTTCGAGGCAAAGTTCACTCTCTCTGCCCACCAATTCTCCCTCAGGAGACCTGTGCTGAGAGCATGTGGTGGCCCAGGAATCTGGAGGGTAGGTGGTAAATCAGAGAGGGAGTTCTTAGAAACTCATTATGCTGAGATTCCAAAGTCATGTCAAAGGAAGGGAGCTGCAATACACACAGGACTGATTTTGCCCTGAAGACATTAGAAACAAGAGATAAATTGAAACTATTAGGAAAATGTTGAAGACAATATGAACAAACTGGATGAAAAGATGTAAAATTTTAATAGAAAAATTAAAATTCTTGACAATGACCAAAATGATATTCCAGAACTAAAAAATAAAATATGTGAAGTTAAGAATTCATTGACCAACCTCCCCTGGTGCCCACCTCCCCCTACCCAGGCCAACTTCTGGTAATCACTATTCTACTCTTTATTTCCATGAAATCAACTTTAGATGGCACATATGAGTAATATCATGTTGACATTTGGCTTTCTGTACCAGCTTATTTCACTCAATGTCCTCCAGGTTCATCCATGTTGCTACAAATGACAAGATTTCATTCTGTTTTATGGCTGAATAGTATTCCATTGTGTGTGTGTGTGTTTTTTCTTTATCCATTCATAGGCAGGTAGGCATTTAAGTCAACTTAGTATCTTGGCTATTGTGAATAGTGATACAGTAAACATGGATGTGCAGTGTCTCTTCAATATACTGATTTCATTTCCTTTGGATATATATACCCAGTAGTGGCATTGCTGGTTCATATGGTAGTTCTATTTTTAATTTTTTTTGAGAAATCATCATACTTTTGTCCATAAGGTCTGTACTAATTTACATTCCCACCAACAATGTATGAGTTCCCTTTTCTCTGCATCCTCAGCAGCATTTGTGACTATAGCAAATAACAATGTAGTATATGTTACAGGATAGCTAGAAGGGAAGATTTTTTAATGTTGTCACCACAAAGAAATGATAAATAAAGTGACTGATGTGGTAATTGCTCCATTTGTATTATATTATGTATACATGCATTGAAACATCACATTGTACTCCATAAATATGTACAATTATTAGCTGTCAATTACCAATTTAAAAATTAAATTTAAAAGATTTGATAGGATATGTTTAACAGTAGACACAATATAGAAAATCGGAAAATATTTTGAACTAAATAGTAGCAAAAATGGTATATCAAAATGTGCAGGACGCAGCTAAGAAGATATTTAGAAGGTAGAAATAGCAGACTTGGTGACAGTTAAAAGGTAATTGTTGAAGTCAACTCTGCAGTTTCTACCTGTAGTACCGGAAGGATGATAGTGTCATTCATCCTAACATGTAATGGAAAGAGAGAGAGAGATAAAGAGAGACAGGAGGTGCACACACGCACATGCACGGAGATAGCGGAGTATGAAGAAGAGCGCAGTTGAGTTTGAAATGCCCGATGTTCCCACTCCCCAGATTGTACCTTCCCTACTTCTGCACTGGACTAAAATCTACTTATCATTAAGACCTCTATTTTCTCTCTTACATGGAGCCTTTCCTCATCACTACCCTCACCCAAGGTTGGGTAGGTGTTTCTAATCTGTATACTCAAAGCACCCTACACATAAGTCTAGAAGCAACATTGTATTCTTTATTAAACCATACTGTGATTAACCTCTGTTTATGTATCTCTTTTACCCACTGGTCTGTCTGTTCTTAGAAGGTAGAAGCACATTTCCTGGCACAGAGTACGTGCTAAGTTAGTTTGTTGAGTAATACCGAACTGTGCAAGACAAATTGAAGTATTTCCTGACATATTCAGGACATTCAAAGTTCTTAAATTTCCTGCTCATGAGTAGGTACTAAACATGAGAGATGTAAAGTAGAGCTGTTTAGGTTTAAAAAATTGTTTTACTGAAACAACATCAAAAAGCTCTTTTCTTGCAAAGTTCACAATTAAAGGTCCTCAATTATAGTAAAAAGAGTGAGAGACATATTAAGATGGAATTTATATTGTCCAAACTGTCTATACTTTGAACTTAAAGTTGGGCACAGAGTATGACATCAGAAGAAGACTTTGAAGTCAGAGACACCTGCTTCTAAGCATAGCTCTGCCACCTGCCAGCTAGGAGGCATTAGCTTCCCTGAGTCTCAATTTCCTCATCTGTAAAGAGGGGATAAAAATAATCCTGCCCCTTAGGGTTGTTATGAGTTGACTTCTTCTTCTATTCTCCCCTCTGAGAGGTCCAACCCTCCTGGACAGGGGAGCAATCCAAAAAATAGGTCAATACACAAAACTGATCCCTGACCAAGTCACACTGGCACCTCTGAGTGAACTTCTGTCTTTTCCAGGGAGAGCAGCATTAGGTCAGCAGTGCCCCCGGAGTCCTCAAATATTCAGGACTGGGTATACACATTTTCTCACAATTACGTATTCCTCCTCCTTTGTTCTTTCTTCCAAGTTCCCGCAGGGTCCCTATCTAATGCCTTCCCTGTAGTGATCACTGCCACCAGATGTCCCAGTTGGCTCTGTCATCCACCTCTTGGTATTCCATTCTAAACGGCATCTTGGTTTTCTTTGTTGATACTTATACTGTCCTTCCTTGGTGATATCCTTACTTATCCTTTGTATTCTTCCCACTGTAGGCTAACCGTATTTACTTCTGTGACACACAAAGAGCCAGAGATTGTCTTTCCATTATGCCTTGCAGACGTCAGTTGTTGTCAACAAGAGTTGATCTCTCTATATTTTATCATCCTTGACCTTTTGGGGTTTTTTCCTCTGTTTACTTGTTTTGTGCAAGACTTTATTTTCAGATTGACTACTTATTTCTAAAAATACTCTTTAAACCCAGTAACACTTACTTTGAGCTAATTTAATTTATTGTTTTTCTTCCAGGCAATGAAAATCAGATTTGAAAATTATGAAAAGCACGTAGCATGGGACCTGATGCAAAGGTAAACACTTCAAACCTGAAAGGTTTTGATGAGAACAGACTTTAGTAAACACTGTTCATTATTACAGGATTCCCTAGGTATGTGCAGTATATACCAATGGAGCAACTACTAACATGGGATTCAGTCAAGGTTCATTCCGAAACTACCCTCTTGTTGGATCAGAGCAGCAAGAAGGAGAGGTTGGCATTACTAAAATTTAGAAGCTTAGGGAAGGGGCCACAAGGAGCAGGCATCTACCTACCTCAGAAATGGTAGATCTCTGAGAAAAGTGTCCTGTCCAAATGCTACTGGTGCCCCATGGATCTGGAATTCAGAACTCTGATGACAGTGGTGCTGCCTGGCTTGGTACCTATGCTTGAGTAACTTGAAGGAGGTTCCCCGTAGCAACAGGACCCAGATCTCTGAGGAGGTGGCATCGGCCAACCGGTGCTGATGCCTCTGAGTGGATGCTATGAAGTTGTGAGGTTCCAGGAGTCTAGAAAAACTGAAAACTGGAATCCACTGTTGCTTCTGGAATAAATTTATGCTTCTGGATCAAAGAAGTATTGCTGGGGACCTGCTGAAAGGAACTTGAAGCAGCAAGAAAGAGAGAGAATGTCTCTCCTTGCTCCAGCCTTGCAGTCTGCCTCCAGCTACCTTTGCTCAGTAGAGCCTGACAGGACATTCCAGAGGATCCCGTAATTTCTAGTCTTCCCTATCTCTGGGGAAATAACAGCCACACAGTTTCCCCTTGGTAATCATGATAAATTAGTCAGACAATAGAATAACTCCTTTGTCTCCTTTTACCTGTTGAATTAGTGGCACAAATAGTCTAAAAGATAAGTAGAATCTCAACTTGCAAGTCAATGGAATCTTTGACTTGTTCCCCGGTAGAAATATTCCTCCCTTAGTGATCAAGACTTCCAAGAGCTCAAAGCTGAGGGGAAGGGAAGCAATAGAGAGAGGGTTATTAAATTTAATGGTAAGAAGAGTTACTTCCCCCTTCCACCACCTGATTTTCAGATTCACACATTCTGGCTGTGGGAGAAATAGTACCACGTGTTTGGTAGCTGATTCAAAGTATATACTGCCTTTTGTAAGATAATATCCATCCTTTCAAAATATTGTGTCTCAACTAGCATCATAATTGAGGCTTCAGGAAGCTATTCCATCATTTTATCAGGCAACTTGTCTCTGTGGTATCTAGTTCCTGGTAAGACCAGTGAATTCCACAGGCATGAGCCCATTGACACACTTCTTTTGCCATCACATGAGTTTCTTGATCTGAAACAATATCGTAGGAACACCATGGTGATGGATAAGGCACTCCACAAGTTCATACATGGTGGTGTTGGTGGAAGTATTGAAGGCAAGGAGCACAAATGCATATCCAGAATATGAGTCTACTTTAGTGAGTACAAATTTCTTTACCCTTCATAATGGAAGAGGTCCAGTGTAATCAACCTGCCACCATGGTGGCTGGCTGGTTCTCCCAAGACATATCAGCATGTCGGAGGTTCAGGAAATGCATTCAGCAGTAGCAGTAGTCAGATCAGCCTACGCATTTTTTAAATTCCTATGCATTACCTCCATCCTTGCCACCATACCCATTTTATACATGGGACTTTACGCGAGCACCAGGGTGGCTGGGGAAAGAGGCCAACTGACATCTACAAAACGTGCCATCTTGTCCACTTGATTACTGAAAGCTTCCTCTGCAGTGGGTGCCTTTGGTGATACTCAAATGGGGCACAAATACCTTCACCTCTTATCCATTCTGAGAGTCATCACTCTCAAGTTGTACTTCTGATCAGAATTCACATATGTTGTCTGCTTAAAAAGCCCAGCATACAAATTAGCCAAATGGATTAAGCCCTGGGGAGTTCCTGTCTGTGTATAGATGCAATAGCTCCTGAGCATTACTTTAGCTATTTAATTCATCCGGCATGATGCGTAAGTAATGTTTATGGGGTTTATTGATGGATATCAATGTGGAGGAAGCTATGATAATCATAGTCTATCAGAGACTTCAAGCTCACACATGTATAAAAACTCTGACAGGTGCTCATAGATAATGCATTCTAAGGATCTATTATAATTGTAAAGGTATCTCAAATCTGCTAACATGTCCAACTTTCTCCTCTGACAGCTGCCTGGTGTGATGATATATTTCTCCATCCTTGTTGTAGCACTGAGGACCCACAAAGTAAGCAACCACTCCCTACCATGCCCCTCCCATCCTCCCATCCTATCAAAAGGACCATATCCCAACACTATCATTCAATCAAGAGTCATAAACTTCAAAAGGCAAACAATAATTAAGTAGTAATTCAAAGGCATTCAAATGACTGGATTTCTTATTCTTCCCCAAAGAAGACTGGGGAAGAATCTTCTTTACAAAGAAGATATTTACAAAGATTTTGATATTTTCTGTCATAGTCATAACACCACAGATGCAAGTAGCCTGACAGAATGATGGAATGATTATGTTTCTGAAGAAGTGTTTTCCTCAAAAGGAAATCAAGGTTGTCTTTCCACTTATATGGTGGACACACAGATCTCTATTAATAAGTTGAGAAAGAGTTTCATCTCAGAATTTACATCTATTGACTTCATTTGGCCACTCCAAATAAATCATCTTATTTAATCCTCCCATTACTTCAGAGAAGTTGCTGGAAGTAGTTTGGCCAAGATCTCCCTCTAGTTAGTAATAGACAGTCTTTCTGCCTCCAAAGCCCATTCCACTCAAGGAAACTGGTTCAGTATCATTAATAATAAACAAAACTATTTTTGAACACCCTGTAAATGCTGGAGTGTACTGGATGGAATAAATTAGTACTGGCAAGCTCCTCTTCTTCACATTGGTGGAAAGTCTGTACTTTTACAGAAACAAAAAGGCCTATTAATTTGCTCACCAAATGGAGAACCCTTTTGCTGATATGGTGCCTTGATGGAAGGGGCTGTAAAAAGTTCACATCCAATTGCCCTCCTGGCCTGTTTGTTTGGGAAGTGCATCAGAAGGCAGTACCCATTAATTACCGGCTTGTATTCCCTTCACTGCCCAACGCTGCAGTCAGGAGTACATCAGGAGTACAGAATTATTTGGAAACTGACTTACTGACTCACCTTTTCTTCTTACTACTTCTAGTGGAAATAAATTATAGCCAGACAGAAACTGATTGTTTGGCTACAATGCACTCAGCTTTCAAGAAGACAACTGAAACTTCTGGATTCTTGATTTATGGAAAGTGCTGGAAAGGCAGCTGGCAATGTCTATGACAGCCCTTTATTTTCCTTTCTAAGTTTTCTTCCTGAAGTTTAATTTCATATATTGAAACACAGAGCTATTAAGTGTTCAGGCCAATAAATTTTCACAACTGTAAATATTCATGAAACTATCAAACAAAACAAGATATAGAGTATTTCCATCACCCCGGAACATTCTCCCTTACCCCTTTCCAGTTAATTCCCCTCCCCTCCACAAACTCACCTCAAAAACTACTGCTTTGATTTCTGTAACCTTAGGTTAGAGTTGGCTGTTCTTGGATTCCATATACATAGAATTATACAGTGTGTGTGCAGGTTTTTATGTCTAGCTTCTTTCACTCAACATAACGTTTTGAGATTCATCTATGTTGTTGTAAGCATCAATAGTTTTTCTTTTTATTGCTAAGTTGTATTCCTTTGTATAAATCTACTACAATTTATACATTTCCTTATTTTTCCAAAGATAAATATTTTGGTTGGTTGTTTCTGGTTTGGAGTTGTTGACATTTTTCTTATTGAAGGGATTAAGGTTATTCAATTGGGATAGAATTCATGTAACTTGTGGATGGAGAACATGTGTTTAAATAGAGAAGGTTTTTCTAACACAGGTTAATTCCCCTTTGAAGAGAAAATTTGTTTTGGAGCAAAGGAGATTTCAAATGGACTTTCGAAAATTCTCACTGATAAGGTTTGAAGGATATGGAATTCCTTTCCTAGGGAGCATGTGACATCTCCTTTATTGAAGGACTTGATGATGATATTCATTCTGATTGATTTTGGGATGAGTCACTACCATTTTTTCAAGAAACTACTTCGTTTGCTGCCATGGTGCAGAGATACGCTATGCTGTCCGGCTAGACTCCCTGCTTGCAAGAGAAACTTCAACTTCCTCTAATGTGCTGAAATCTCATCCTGTGCCCCACTTGTGTCTTCATTGACTCGTTCATTCATTTGACCTATGTTTGAGAACCTACTCTAAGCTAGAGGTTAAAGTTGAATAAAACATACTTCTTTAGACATTATATGAATAGGTTAAGCCCTCTCATAAGAGGCCAGCATGAAAGTATTTTATGTTACTGCTTAGTATACACTTGAGGTGCTAAGCATATAGGTGACGATGAAACATTTATTATAGCAAAAACCTGGCCCATGCTTTTCTTCAGCCTGGAGGGTCATTCCATTTCTGCATGGGGGTAGAATAATCAGGTCTGCTCAACTGTGACAGCAATGTCCTGACATTTAATCTTCATTTCTGGCCTTTCTCCTTCTACTCATTAATTTGTCCCCCCGGAAAGAGGGGTGATTTAAGTAATCGATGAATTTGGGAGAAGGAATTGCACAGGCTCAGCTCAGCCCCTTTCCATCTTCCTCTTCTGGAGTTTTCCTGCCTTCAGAGAGTGTTACTGTCTACAGTCTGCCATATGGTACAGAAAGGGGCCTGCCCCTGAAGAGTGAGGACAGTGAGAGGGCTGAGGCTGTCCAATTATGACAGAAATTGGGTGAGCAAGTGAGCTTAATTCAAAAGTGAAATATTGAAATATTGGCAAGAACACTAGGCTGCAGCTCTAATGTCTCATCTTCAGTCAAATTTTCCAGTAAGGAAAGTAGCTACAGTCATGTGCTATATAATAATGTTTCAGTCAACAACAAACTGCATATACAATGGTGGTTCCATAAAATTCTAATGGAGCTGAAATATTCCTATCACTTAGTGACAGGGTAGCCTGTTGTAAGGTCGTAGCACAACACCTTACTCACGTGTTTGTGTGACGATGCTGGTGTAAACAAACTTACTGTACTGCCAGTCCCATAAAACTATAGCACATACGATTATGTATAGTACGTAACACTTGATGATGATAATACACCACTACTATGTTGATGGTTTAGATATTTGTATACTATAAATTTTATCATTATTTTAGGGTGTACTCATATAAAGAAAAAAAGTAACTGTAAACTGCCTCAGGCAGGTCTTTCAGGAGGTATCCAGAAGAAGGCAATGTCACCGTAGGAGATGACAGCTCCATGCATGTCATTGCCCCTGAAGACCTTCCAGTGGGACAAGATGCGGAGGTGGAAGACAGTGATGTTGGTGATCCTGACCCTGCATAAGCGTAGGCTAATGTGTGTGTTTGTGTCTTAGTTTTTAACAAAAAGTTTAAAAAGTAAAAAAATAAAAATACTAAAAATAGAAAAAGTTTATATGATACGATATAAAGAAAGAAAACATTTGTGTACAGCTGTACAACGTGTTTGCATGTTAAGCTGCGTTATTACAAGAGTCAAAAAGTTAAAAAGTTTATAAAGTTACATTAAGCTAAATTTATTTATTATTGAAGAAAGTAAGGTATTTTTTAAATAAACAGTGTAGTCTAAATGTACAGTGTTCATAAAGTCTACAGTAGTGCACAGTGACGTCCTAGGCCTTCACATTCACTCACCCCTCACTCACTGACTCACCCAGAGCAACTTCAGCCCTGCCACTTCCATTCATGGTAAGTGTCCTACACAGGTGTACTATTTTTTATTTTTTATACCATATTTTTACTGTACCTTTTCTATGTTCAGATAACACAAATACTATTGTGTTATAATTGCCTACAGTATTCCATACAGCATCATGCCATAGGAGCATGGGCTAGGAGCAATGCGCTATTCATCTAGCCTAGCTGTGTAGTAGGATATAGTACCAATGTTTGTGTAAGTGCACTCCGTGACGTTGACACAGTGACTAAATCAACTAAGGAAGCATTTCTCAGAATATATCCATCATTAAGGGATATATGACTATATTTATTTTCGATTTTCAGTCAACTAGGAATCACATTCCTATAAATATTTGATCATATTTTTTTGGTTTAGCTCACCAATGAAGGAGGAAAGTTCTTAAAAATAAATCAATAAATTTGATGAAAATATTGGACCATATTTATGACTGGTGTTATCAGGAATGGAGACATAATAGGAAGAGTCTAGTGCATGTTAGAGGAAAGTCAGGGGAAAAATAGACTAAAAGTAATATTTACCTGCAGCCTTGGGGCCACCATGTGGCCTTCTAGATCTTTGAGTGTGACTTTTTGACTGAATCCAAATTCTACAGAACAAACCCTTTTAATAAAGAGATTGCACTGTGAAGTTTGGATTCAGACGAGGGGCCACACTTGGGGACCTGGAGGGCCACATGTGGCTTTGAGGCCACAGGTTCCCCATCCCTTATTTAGCCAGAAATGAGCTGTGATGTAATAATTGTCTCATATACATATGTATCTATCTTACTGTAGTAGCTCCACGAAGTCACTGCTATCCCAGGCTCTGCCTCCCTACCCTGCGGTCTTTAGCATGTGGCTTCTGTTTTAACAGCCGCAGGAGGCAGGATGCCTGTTTCACATCTGCTACTTGCTGGCAGAAAGGATGAAGAAGGGTTGCATGTTCATCAGGATGAAAAATTTTTCCCTAGAAATTCCTGACAGACTGTTATGTACATCCTGTTTGTAAGAAGGGAATTACATGGAGGCCCTTAACTGAAGAGACAGGGTGCTAGACATTGAATTTGGAAGCTTGGAATAGTTTTGCCTGGAACAAAATTGGGACTCTGTTAGTCAGGAAGAAGGGGCTAATGGATATTGAGATGGCAAATCTGAATGTTTGTTACAGTGTCCTTCCAGATAAGCTGATTAGTAATACCCACACGAACAATTCAGTAAAAAGAAAAATAAATAAATCAAGAGGGGCTCCTAATAATCTGGATCTATAACTCTTTGGAAATTTAATTTAATCCACAGAATGTTTTAAAGTTTTTTTCCATTAATATTTTTTTCTATGTTCTTATACTCCATAAATATATATATATATTTTTTCTGTTTCAAATCACCATTTGATTTATCACTAACTTTCATATTCAGGCCCAGCATCGGATACTGGTCACTAGTACTAGTCTTTACTTAAAAGAATCAGGACTCCTTGGAGGGCAGCTGAATCCATGTACTGGGCCCGGAAAAACCATGCCTCCCCTCAAATAAACCACAAGCCGGGTCTGTGCAGAGGCAGTCTCACTCTCCCTGGGTTCTCCTCAGACGTAAGGACTGAGCTGCAATATCACGTTTTGCCAGTAGATGACGCCAGCATCTCACATGAGAAGAGGCCTCACCTGCAATCCGTTAACTTTGAGGCACTGAATAAAGACTCATTATTTTCTGTCATCAATTGTTAAGACTATCTGCCAGTTGATTTTAGAAATGAGAAATAGATGTTTAAATAGTAACATGAAACATTAGAATTTTATTGTGTAGCTATCTTTGATTGTGTAGCTATCTTTTAATTATTGGTAATTACTGCCATAAGAAAACCATTTTCAAGGCAATACAAATGACTTATTACAGGTGCCCCCAACTTTCCAGGTGAACAATCTGTCTTGTGAAGGAGCTAGAGGGAAACTGATTAGATGATTTTAACTGTTGTGGCCACAACGTCTTAGGGCAGCTGTTTTCAATCTTGCCTGAACGTTGGAATAATCTGGGCCATTAACAAAACAATGTATGTCTGGTTCTTATCCCAAGCGATTCTGATTTAATTGGTCTGGGATGTGGTCTGAAAAAAGCAAACCTTTTAAAGCTTTCAGGTGATTTTATTGTCAGACTAGAAGAGATTGAGAACACCCGCCCTTGGCTTGCGACTTCCATTATTCCATGTTGCAATCAATTGCTTAAAAGGGCCAACCTCACCCAAATCCTTGCACCCTGATAAGGTGGTGAATGGGATGCTTATAATTAACACAGACATTTGGTACCTCAATGGAGAGTTTGAGGTCGATGCCAAATTCACTTTCAGGAGGCAAGGAAGGAATTAATGAAGGGAAGGGCACTGTCTTAGTCTGTTTCATATTGCTATAAAGCAATGCCTGAGGCTGGGTGACGTATAAAGAAAACAGGTTTATTTGGTTCACAATTTTGATTGCTGGAAAGCTCGAGATTGGGCATCTGGGTCTCAGGCTGATTCCACTCTTGGTGAAAGGCAAGGGGGAGCTGATGTGTGCAGAAATCACATGGTGAGAGACAAAGCAAGACAGAGAACGGCAGGTGCCAGGCTCTTTTTAACAGCCAGCTCTCTTGGACACTAATAGAGCAAGAACTCACGCACCCCCCTCCCAGGGAGGACATTAATCTATTCGTGAGGGATCTGCCCTCAGACCCAAACACCTCCCATTAGGCCTCACCTCCAACTCTGAGGGCCAAATTTCAACATGAGGTTTAGAGGGGACAAACATCCAAATCATAGAAGGCACTAGGGCCAGAAAGCCTATCGCGCAATTCTGCCCTGGACGCCAGCAAAAGCTGATGTTATAAGGAGTAAGTTCAATTAAGGAAGCCTTTCTCTTTCACTCACGAAGTAACTAAATAGAAATAAGTAGAAATCTTGTTACCATTCTTCCTCATTCAGTCTATTTGCCATCCAGCAGCCAAAATAATTTTTTTTTTTTTGAGACAGAGTCTCACTTTGTTGTCCAGGGTAGAGTGCCGTGGCGTCAGCCTAGCTCACAGCAACCTCAAACTCCTGGGCTCAAGCGATCCTCCTGCCTCAGCCTCCCAAGTTGCCGGGACTACAGGCATGCGCCACCACGCCCAGCTAATTTTTTCTATGTATTTTTAGCTATCCAAGTAATTTCTTTCTATTTTTAGTAGAGACGGGGTCTCGCTCTTGCTCGGGCTGGTCTCTAACTCCTGAGCTCAAAGGGTCTGCCCGCCTCAGCCTCCCAGAGTGCTAGGATTACAGGTGTGAGCCACCACGCCCGGCCAGCCAAATTAATTTTTGATGATATGTAAGTGGGACTATGTCACTCCCCTGTTTGCAATCCGTCAGTGGCTTCCAACTGTCCTTAGAATTAATTACAGCAAGTCTTCTTCCCATGACTTACCAGGCCTACTTGATTCCCTGCCTGTTTCACAAACCTCAATTTAAAGCAGCCTCTTTCTCTGTCACTGTGACCTCTACAGCAAGTGCTCAATAAGCACTTTTCAGTGCTAACTTATTGGAAAAAGAAGTTATCTGTCCATCCATGAAATTATCAACTCCCAACACAGACACTTGGCTTTGTTAGTGCTCAATGCCCCCTTTCCACCTTTATTTCTGCCACTTGCCCCTTCTCTTATTCTGCCAAGCTAGAGGTCAGGCGCACTTTTGTTTGTTTTTATTATTTACTCGTTTTTAAAAGCAAAGCAAAGACTGATCTCTGGCCCAGTGAGAGGTGTCTATAGCTCTATGATTCCCCTGAAAAGGACACAATTGTGAGGCAGCCAGTCTGTCTGGGTACCTGTTCCTCTGCCCTCTTCACTGTTATTCTCATTTATTCTCCTTTTGCAGGACCCATTAAGGCTGCCAGACCTCCGGCTATGACATCTAAACTCGCCTGCTCCTCCTAGGGGCTACTAGCGCTGCGGGCCTTGCCTTGTCTTCCGTTCCAGAAGAGCACAAATTCAGAACCTGCAGAACCGAATTCAAGTCCCAGTCCAGATGCTTACTGGCCATATGATCTTGAGCAATTTCCTTAAACTAGCTTTAGTTTGCTCATTTAGAAATGGAGAAAATAATTGATTTACAGGGTTGTTGTGAGAATCAAATGACATAAAGTATAAAATAGCACAGTGGCTAGCACAAAGAAAGTCTTTCACAAATTTCTGTTTTTCTCCCTTCCTATTCAAACAACCTGTCCTGTGGCCACTCTGGAGTGGACACTTATTGGTTCATATGACTGTTCAATGTCCATCCTTCCTGAGATCAACCTGATTTCCTTTTGAGAGGCTTATCTACCCTGAACAGTTCTGGTGGGGCTGCAAATCAGTAGCTTTATTTTCTTGACCCAAGCTCGTTCGATTGGTTCCTTATCTGTAGGCATACAAAAAGATACACAGATAGAAAATAAAATGCTGTCTACATAGCCGGAGCTGCTCTTACATCTTTCCTAATTCCTCCATTGCATCCAAACTTGGTTCTCCAGCCTCTTATCCATTCCCTAAGTTACTTGTTATCCCTTTAATACATTTCCTTTTTGCTTAAGTAAACAGAGTTCTTTCTTGTTACTTGCAAACCAAAAATCTTACCTGAGAAGAAGTTCCCCATGAACCTCTGGAGTCTTATTAGATTTTACCTTGTTTTATAAAGAGAGCATGTCCAGGTGCTAGCTTTTAAGGCTTTGTTCACATATTTTTTTATTATTTCATGAAATCTTCTTTGATATATCTACTTGTAATTAATTTCTCCATTATTTGAACTTCATGACTGATGGCACTTATCACCTAGTAATTATTTGAATATAGATCTCCCATTTTCCCTTCAAGACTCCAGTAGAGTTGAATGAATCAATTTTCTGAGTGGGATGATAGCTGATTGATCCAATAAACTAAACTAAATAAAGAGACAAATGCAAAACCCTTACCAGGTATGAATGTTTAAATAAGCAATAGGTCTTATCAATATATAATGCTTTGAATCCCCAAAAGTTACCAGACAAGGGAGGCAGAGCATGTGAAGTGGAGTCTTTTGGGGATTTCCTTTTGGGAGGCCAGAGAACACTCTCTATGTGATAGCCCATCCCACCTTCACACACATGAATAATCATATCTGTGTCTGAGAGTGACAGTAGAGTTGCTTCGTGAGTTTTCCAAGGGAAGGGATATGTTTTGGTGCATGTGGGTGTGTGTTCAGATTGGAAGGCAGGGAGAAGTAAGGAAAGGTCAGAAATCTTGAAGTTTCTTATCTATTACTCCAAAAGCATTTGATTAAAAATTGGCTATTCAAGTAACATACAAGGGAAAGCCAATCTGAATAACGCCAGACTACTCAACTGAAATCTTACAAGCAAGGAGAGCCTGGGGCCCCATTCTCACTCTTCTGAAACAGAATAATGCCCACCTAGAATCTTTTACCCTGCAAAACTAAGTTTTCTATATAAAGGAGAAATAAAGACATTCTGAGATAAGCAAAGACCGAGGGAATTCACCTGGATCATTCACTTTAATGTCCACAATGGCAATGGAATACGTGTTTCCTCTGCCATTCAGGGCTTCCTCAGCAGAATCCTCAAATATTCTTTTTGAAAAAAACCACAGGCTTTGATACAGTTGATTCCACATCTTCCCGCCTGCTCTAGAGCATCCTGTGGGTTACTCACCCGAGGACTTGGCCTTTTCTGCATAGTCCCTTTTGTGCACTTGAGCTATATTTCTATCATTCATTAATCCCAAGAATCACAACGAGCCCCCAGAGAAATCTCTTTAGGGATAATTGATCAAAAAGGTTTTGGCGCTGTCCTCCCTGCAGAACAGAAGATGGGGAAACGAACATTTGCCAAAAGGCAAAGTCCACGAATGTGGAGAAGCAAAGCAGGGCTGAGGTTTTCCTGACCACTCAAACACCAAGCCAAGAGGTTCCTGCTGCCTCCAGCAGAGTTGTGTAGCTTTCTGGGCAGTGAGGTTCAGTGACCCTCCATCTAACAATTTCTGTCTAGTTGGTGAAACATTCTTTGCAATAAGAGACAGCGTGATGTTGACAGTGCTTGGAAGAAAATTCACATACTTTTGACTTCAGGCCTTTTTCTTTCTTCATTTATTCATGAACATTTGAGTTGGCCACTGAGTAGGCAGAGAAGCAAGTCCTGGACTCAGTCTTCAAGGAAGTATGTCTGGGTGCATCATCAGACATTGAGTTGAAAGCTGTATAAAAAGCTCATTTTTAAATTTTTAAGACATCCTAATTTGGGAGGTGTGTGGTTATATCATCAATAGTGTAATTATTAATAAAATCCCTCACACATTTATTGTGTACTTAACACCTTTTATGCACTTTAAAGACATTACCTCATCATTCCTCTTTGGCAGGTATTATTGTTAGCTTATTTTAAAAGTGGAGAACACTGATGTAGAAAGAGACTGATTAAATCTGCCCTAAATCACTAGCCAGTGCATGGCCAAGCTAGCGTTCGACCACACGTAATCTCACCCCAAACCTATACTCTTGATCATTTTGTTCCATCTCTAAATCTTTCATAGAATTCATTAGTGGGTTATTCAATGTATTTTGCATGCTACTCATATTGCATCTTTTCCTTTCAGAAACACCAAAGAACTCCATTTAAATATACTAGTTAAGTAATCTGGCATCTCAATCTATCCTATGCTATCAAAATTGTTACATCATTCCATCCTTCCCTTTTGTTTTGCTCTCATCTAGTTTTAACTCTAGGGAATATGCAAACTTAACAAGGAGCAGGTTTGAGGACAGCCTATGTCTAGCACTTGTATTTTTATTTTTGTCATAATTGTCACTGTTCTTACCACCATTTGTCAGACAAATGCATCCATGATGGAAAATCACATCCAGTCTGACATGTATGTTTTAATAGCCCAATTAGGTATTTCATATTTGTTTACTTGTATAATTTATGAAATGCTCATCTCTCTGAAATCCTGGATGCTGAGCTGATAGCAAAGGATGTACTATTCCCTCCTTGCTATTGTCCTATTTTTTTCTTAAAACACTGTAAGAAAATAGTTCTTAGTGAATTCATTAGTACCAGGAAACCAAGAAATGACTCATTTGCTCTCTGCTTACTTATGACTTTTTATAAAAATCCTTTTACAACCCACCCCCTACAAAAAAGGAGGAATTTTCACTTGGGTTGTAAATGGATTTGGCCCCAGAAACTCTTAAAATACCTTCTCACTTCCTACTTGGATATTAGCATTACAAATTTATGACCAATATCAAGATTTAGCTATTGCCTCTTTTACAGCGTTTGACAATAGCATTGTGCTTTATTGGGTTATGTCATGTTATGTTACTGAGTTATGCTAGGAAACACAATAACATTTTGAACACCATCACTGGGTATATGGCATCCAGAAAATGATGGTGGAAAATGAAACCAGTTTAAGTAGAGATATTTTTGTATGCCACTTAATAAAGGCTCAGGAAAATTAATTACTACAACACTAAAACAAAACCACCCACGAAATCGGAAACAGAAACATGACCAACTTTGGTATTCTTCATGAGGGAGCCTCTCTAAAGGAGAGAAGTACGGAAAGAGATGAATTCAGAATAATCTTACTATCATGTCTTGAGATTTTCAGAGATTAGTTTAATTCTGAAAATTACATATATTATATCTGGGAGTTCTGTGAGACTTATGTGGAACTAAGGACTTTTTCTTAGTGTCTTTTACCATTTCCCTTTTGCTGGGCAGGGTACCAGTGTTTCCTTGCCCAGAAAAATGTTTTTGCCGTAGGCCAAAACAAAGCACGTACCTCCAACATGGGAACTGCATCAGGAAGGTGAACAAGTGCTCCAAAGTCTTGTTTACTTCAGTACAGGCTTTCAGTGCTGAAACTTCAGAAGGATTCTCAAAGGGGGGAAATAGTATTTGGTTGGTGGAAAGCAGAGAGCAGGGTAAAATAAATCTTAGTGTTAAAAATCAGATCTAATGTCCTCGAAGCGACAGATAATTGCAATTCCTTTTGAGGTGTGGAATCAGAGAAAATGAGCAAATGTCTCCAGTTCCAGGGGGGCAGATTATAGGGTCTGTTTCTGATTGGAGCTCTAGAGAGAGGGGCAGGATAGTTTGGTAGTTAAGCAGATGCACTCTAGAGCCACCGTATTTGAATTAAATTTTATTTCCTTTGCTTACAGCCTGTGTGAACTCCCACAGGGCAGCTTCTAAGTGAGATAGTAGGAGCCAGAGGATGTTGATCTTCTTTGCAGAGAAAAATAGGAGGATTTTTGTCTCCCTCTGCTCCTGAAAGAGAGGACTGTCATGGGGGAGAATGTGGAAGAGAGAAAGAGAGCAGACACAGCCACTAAGAGAAGTGGTCTTAAGAACTGCTTATCAAATATTTGATTCTAAGGTGTTTGAGCTGCATCGTACCACGTCAGTAAGACTGACATATGTTCAGAATATTTTAATGGTGGTGTTTTATACCTGTGTGTGTGTTTGGGGAGTGGATAGCATATCTCTGTAGGGAGAGCAAAATAAGGGGCTGAGTCCCACATTGCCATGAAGATACAGGGGAAGACACGAGGTTGAAGATAAACGAAGAAACACACAGAGAGGAACGGGCAAGGATTCAGAAGAGTCAGGACATCAGAGAAGGAGCTATTTCTAAAACCTAAAAATCCTGGGGCAGAGGGAAGCACTCCTCCTCCTCCCCCAGGACTTTGCACAATTCTTTGGAAAGGCATCGGGCTTTTGTTTTGTTTGTTTATTCGTTTGAACATGGAGTATTTATTGGTTTATGCCAATTTTATAAATTGTAAGTGGCAGGGAGACCCCAGTTAATATCTGAAAAAGAAAACAACACAGTGTTTGAGTGTGAGCTCTGGAACCAGACCCTCTTCTTCAGTCCTGTCTTGGCAACATAGAAATTGAGTGGGGTTTAGTCAGTGATCAGTCATCTAAGTACCTATGTCACAAGGTGGTTGGGAGGATCCAATGAGAGTACTTATCAGAGCATCTGGCACATGGTAGCTATTCTTGAAAAAGAAAGAAGATTTGGAACATTAAAATGAAATAATTCATATATAGTGAACGGTGAAAGAAGCATTAATATTCAGGTTTTTAACAACTCAGCTGAGAATACTAGGTCCTTCTTGAAGCGTGCAGATTTTTATGGTGAATATTTTTCCTATCTCCAACTTTTCAGATGCTGTCCTCTTGGTCCTGGTCAGTGGACCCTGGATACCCATCGCCTTCCTCCAAGCTTATGAGACTTGGCAAACCGCTGGCCTCCTTCTGTGTCAGGGGCTGGCACTGCCAAGCACCTACTCTGATTGTAATTCTCAGGCCTTGGCAGCAAATGCACAGTTTTCTTGCTTTAATTAGGCTGAGATTCATTCCTACATGTGGCAGCCGCAAAGATATATTCTCTTTACAATTAGATGTTGTGATACTTAGCATTGCCTGGACTTAATTTTAAGTACATTTTGGTAGCCCTTGTCCCTCCTTTGCACCTTGCTTGCTCCAGGAGAGAACATATGGCCCAGTAATTCTTTGAAGCTCATTTTATGGGCCATTCTCAGGCACTTCCTACTGGCCTTTGGAATGGAGCCTTGTTTGTGACTGCATTTTTGCTTGTGCTCCTGCCAAATGCTTCCTCCAAAACCAGCAATAAAACCACAGGACCCAATAATCCATGGTCATCAGAATGGCTTAATGAGAGCAACCTCAACAATCGGGGTCTTTAACAGCAACCAGCACAGCAGGACTTGTACCTTGTACACAAGGACAGCCTGGGCAGGTCACCTTTGCAGTTCATGGGAGTATCTCCAAATATTATAAAATTTGAGATCATCTCAGGGAGC
Source organism: Lepilemur ruficaudatus (assembly GCA_963574885.1). Classification (NCBI taxonomy): domain Eukaryota; kingdom Metazoa; phylum Chordata; class Mammalia; order Primates; family Lepilemuridae; genus Lepilemur; species Lepilemur ruficaudatus. The sequence continues at coordinate 34,489 of CAUYRT010049436.1, forward strand.
AAGCTCAAACTAAGCTATTTTCCCTTAAGCCAAAATGGATAGAACAAAAATAGAAACTGGTGGTTTTCTCCAGCTCTCCTTGTAGAAGAATATATCTTGAGTTCCTAAAGATCTTACAGAGCAAAGAAAATTCTCATTGGATGCTCCTCTGTCTACCTAATTCAGTGGACCTTGCCTCAGAAAATTATTTGAATAAAATCATGATTCCAGCTCACAGGAAGGTATCTGAAATACAGATTGGATACATACAATAGACCTTGTTCAAAGCATCTTCACGGGAGATGACACCTTGTTTAAACAAGGCAAAATTATGTCTTGTGTATGATCTATCTGCCATTAAACAGTTTTAAAATCTGAATTATTAATTAAAACCTGTGAACTAGTAACATTCTGGAATGACTGTTTTGATAGCTAACAGGAATTGTGTAACTTTCTAGAGCAGTTGATTTCCTTTCATGGCATGTCAGCTAATAGAAACCCCATTGTAATCATAAAAGGCATGGAAAAATTGTGTCACAAGCGGATGCTACTTAAGTGGAAGTGAACACAGAATACATTAAAGTATCAGTGGTCTTATCAACTGTGTGTTATAATGACTTCTGATTAACAGTGAACACGTGATGGATGTCGCTGCAGATATGGAGCCCTGACAATGTGACATTGAGACATTTCAATCCAAAGCTTGTTAATTTCATAGAGTCATTCGATTTCTCATTACTCCTTTGTGACAGTGTTTTGTTTTAGTGGCCTTTAAAATGTAATCACAATTTAAGGGCATGTTTCGAAAAATAATAGTAAAGGAAGAAAACCGTTAAAATTGTCACCCATTATTACTACTAAAATAGAAACAATGAGCTCAATCTATTGATTTTGGTTTTAAAATACAGTTTGTTAGGCTGATTTTTATTAAGGAGTCTCATTTAATATGATGCAAACCTAAGTCACAAAGGACTCCAAGTCAAGGCAATAGTTCATACCAATGGTGCCAACATATGTAGGGTGATTGAATTATTCATGGCCAAAGAAGAAAGGGAGCATATTTGATTGAAAATCCTCTCTATAAGAGACACACCTGGCATGTCAGGTCCTAAATTATCGTAAAACTAAAGACTGCTGATCAAGAGCAGGTGGAGAAAGGGAAGGGTGGGCTGTTGGAGTTAAGTAGAGTCCATCTTGGCCAAATATTTGTATTATTAAAAGTAAGAGAATCTATAACAGTTGCTAAATTTGCATATCAGATCTACTGCATTGATGTTATTGAACCTTATATGGATGGAAAAGCGACACGTACAGAAAGAACACTTATTTGCCAAGTGATGTGGTTAGGAGAGATAAATTATGAATGCTTTAAATAGAATCATCCACCTTCCATTCATTGGAACTAGATTGTGCTATTCAATTTGTATTTGTAGATTAGTATACCTGTACTCTGTATCAGTCAGAGGAAAATATAATGGTTTGCCCTAATCACTTGGAATTATCTCTATTAAGTACCTACTCTTTTCCAGGCTGTAGTCTGGATACATTAAATTCATTATTTTATTTAATCTTTATAACAATCCTCCTAAATAGGTATATTTATTGCATCTTCTACCTTCCTAAATGACCTACCCAACAGGTTCCCATCAGTTTCATTAAGAAATTTAAAACCACCACCCCGACCCAAGACTTTCTCATCTCACCAGCCAAAACTCTGCAGTTCATCTTATACCGGCACACATAGCGTTTGTACTGATTATTCTTTCCTTACAAAGGTCAGTCCTTTCACGTGCGCTCTGATTACTATTAATACCTTTCAGGCTTTACAAGGACTTTAACCTGTGTCCTGAATCGTCAATCTTTTTCTTTACTCGGTCATTTATGTCAGTATAGTAGCCTCGCCTAATCCTTTTATGTTGTTCCTAAATTCGCCTCCCCTTCATAGCCAACCCCAAGGAGGTTGCACACCTGTGCTCCACATCCTTATCTACTGTCTTCTGTCTAGTCCTCAGTTCATATTCGCTTCTTCTCCAAACTCCACTGAACCATCTCTTGCCAGGATCACATATGAACAGTAATATCTTTTGTCCACATCTTATTCCACCTCTAGTTGGTACTTACTGAATCTCCTCTCCTCTCTCTCATCTCTGTCGTTGTCTACTCTGCCTCTAAATGCTTTGAGATTTTCAGGGTTAGATACCAGATAACTGTTTACCAAGTTGCTCAAGCCAAAAATTTGAGAGTCATCCCCTGGGGATTATAATCATTCCTATGATTGTAAGTACTGTCTATAAACTGATATATCTCGTTTTATAAATCTGAGTGCAGAGCTCATATATTTCATAGCCTTATGACATTGCCACTTAGATGAACCACAGATAATACAAATTAAAGATATCCAAAATGGAATTCTTGAGTTCTTGTAAGTGATACCAATAATTTGTTTCAATTATAAAAGAAAACTAAAAAAAAAAAATCCATGCACAACACATAATCTTTAGAACATTTTCAAAGATAAACAGAGATGTAAGTAAATATTTAGTCATCTTTACATCCATTCACTCCTCTAAGATTAGCAATGTGAATGTTGAAAATAAATTCATTCCATAACTGTCTTTATGCCAATTTAACAAAATACTCATATTTAGCTTTTTACCTTTCTTTCTTGTGTAATGGGATAATATTGCAGCAATATTTAGCTACTTTTTTCCTTAACAGTATGACATTAAGAACTTTCCAAGTAAATCCATTTAGCTTTAATTTATTCTGTCTAATCAGTGATGAAATGACATTCTATACATGTTCCAGATATTATTCAATGATTTATTGATGTATTATTGGGTTATTTCTAAGTATTTTCTTCGTATTTTTAATATAATCCAAGTATATGATAGTAGACCATCATGTCCTCCTTACCACTATAGTCTCATTGAAATTTATCCCAGCAACTATGCACCAGGAACACTGGCTTCTTTTTAATACCAGAAAACTTCCCTGCATTTTCCATATCTAGAATTTTAGTGCTTCTTTTTCTTCCTAGAAGGAATGCCTTCCTTGTTCCATGTCACCATTGCATGGCTATCTCTTTCTCAACCATCAGATTGGCAGTTTCTTCCTTTTCTTCCCAGGGTATCTTAGTTGGGGTAAAAAGTTAAACTATTGTAATAGATACCCCAAAATAAATTCCTCAAACAAAATAGACATTTATTTATCTCTAGTATGGTAATCTAGTGTTCTAAATCAGCTGTTCCATGTAGTCATACAAGTACCCATGTTAATAATGGCTCTTTTGTGTTGAAGAAGTGGCTTCCAAGATCTCCTGTATCATGGGCAATCTAGGTGGGGTGGGTGGATGGAGAACATCAAAAGCTGTGGAAATTTTCTCCCTAACATAATAGGTGGAAGCTTCACTCATAATTTCTACTTGCCATGTATAGCTGCAAAGGAGCCTGGGAAATGTATCTTCTGGTTAGACAAGTACGTTTGATCTGTAAGTCTGCTATTAATACTAGGGAAGGAGGGAGAATAAATCTTACTAGACAATTAGCAGTGTCTGCTTCAGGACACTTATCACAGCTTGTAAATGATACATTTGTTTGTTTTATTAACCAGTCTTCTGGTCTTCTGATAAGATGGCAAGCACAATAATGGTAAATTATAGGCCTGTTTTATTTATAAATATATCTTCCACGCCTAATACCATTCCTGTCTTTTAGTAGGTACTCAATTCATTGAATGACTGACTGAATGAAAAGATTTTATAGGGGAAGAAGAAGTTAAACAAATTTACCCATTCCCGGAGACTGGGTGACCATTATCCAGGAATGTTGAAAAATTTAGACCTTAGCTGGATGGTTTAACAAGATAGCTAGTAAGCTCTCTTCCAACTCTAAATTTCTATGATTCTTCAATGCAGGAAATCACAACATTCCAAATGAGATCATGAAGTGGCTTTGTGAAGGAATTAATAGATCAATAGGAATAGTAAATATGCTTTCTGTCTCATGGAACTCTTTGCCTCATAATATAATGTCTCAAATTCTCATAGATTCCAACCACACATTAACATGGCAACTATTAATCTAAGATACTAGAAGACTGCAGCAAACTTTCTGTGTACCTTTTTATAATCACATCTTTCCTAGAAAGGAAAAGTAAATATGTGCTGGGTTAAAAGATTTCCTGTTGGGCTATTGACTATCTGAAAGAATAAAAGCAAACAAATAATTGAGTAATATTAATAAATGCCTTTATCACATACTTTGTTTAATTATATTAAAAAGAAGACGGGAAAAAACACCAAATTTGGGGAAATAATATTCAGTGCAGATAAATTGATCATCAGCTGAATTCTCTAGTCAGCCAAGTATGAGCACCCATTACCCTTAATAATAAAAATATGCTTAAGATTCTTGTTTAAAGTGTTTCTTCCGCAAAGTAATTCTACACCTGCTTTTATTTGTTTTCCAAGATATTGACGACTTTGAAACCAAAACAAGAAGTACGGTGTCTGTTCGTGAAGGTCAAGGTGTGGTGCTTCTCTGTGGCCCTCCGCCACACTTTGGAGGTATGCTGGGGGTAATTTGGGTGACACCGTTAATGTGCCATAGGCACTTCAGGTTTGGGGACCAATGATAGCTTTTCATCAAATCAAAGGAGCTATGAAAGCTCTTTAAGTTCATCTGCTGCACACAGTTTTATATACAAATATTTTCTTTTAAAAATATTTATTTAAGCAGCCACTCAAAAAATATGTCCTCAAGGAGATGGAGCACAGCACCGTGCAGAGTGTGAGTGTGGGGCTTTGTAGTGATCACAGCTGTAACCTGCTGTAGTGACACACAAACTTCATGACAAGGGGCTGTTTATTTAACCGTCTTTTAGGCTTGGTTTCCTCACCTGTAAAACAGAGATGCAAACTGATATTTATAATTCAGTGCTGCTGTAAATGTTAAATGAGCTAACGAATGCAAATTGATTAGTGCAATGAATAGAAGTTTACTCAAAAAAGGAAGTTAAAATGGTTATTTCATTTTTATTTTGGGGCTCTATGGAGAAGAAAATTCCAAGCAATGCTACTCTCGGCAACCTCACATTAACTATTGGAAGAGAGAATTACCCCATTAATTGGAAACACATTTTTGATAGTACCAAATTAGAATATTTCCCAGCAATGGTGAAACTCAAACAGGAAATGCCAACCTCTACTTTAGAAGATCTGGATTGGTCAGTGAACTAGACTGTTGGCAGGGAATGAAACCACTTACTGGGATTTTCCTCCCCTTGGATTTTTCAAACTTCAGATGATTTGGTAAATTTAGTCACAATTCTCAACTAACAGTGAATCTGGAGGAAGTAGTGTGAAAACATCCATGAAGTCATTTAATTTGGTATAATCCAGTATCACACTAACTATATTAAATAACAGCAAGGACTTACACAGCACAGATCTAAGTACTTTACATGTATTACATTCTTAAAGCCTTGCAATAACCTATGAGGGATAGAATAGTATAATTATTATTTTGTAGGTCCAGTACGCCAAAAAGAGAGGTAGAGGAGGTTAAGTAACTGGCCCAAGGTCATGCAACTGGCAGACAATGGAGCCAAGATTCAAATCCAGCAAGTCTGGCTGCCAGACACTCAGCTTTCAACCACTGCTGCCTTTGCTATAGTTGATTCCCACTCTGGAATGGGAGAATTTTGAAACTATATGGGGCATATGTTTAAAATGCAAGCAACTTTTTTCTAACAACAAACCAAATCTTATTTATGAGCATTAAAAAACTTGAAAAGAGTTTTCCATCATTGTTTTTATTTTTACACAACCTCTTGAAATGCCATTACAAAAAGAAAACTAATTCGAAGTTTACAGTATCTTATTCAGTACTATCACAGAATATTATGGCATTATGCTCAAATGAAATGACAGAAAGAGTTACAATGTTTTCAATGCTATCTTCAGATAAAATAATATTATTGCAAAACACCCCAAAATTGCTTAGGCTCTTTGATGGTGCTTATTTTTTAACCATATGCGAAGTTATTTTCTAGTACCATAATCTAAGATGATGAGATATGCAGAATTATATCTGTTTGTGCAGGAAGTCTATGTCATTTTATGCTCTGATGTCGTTCAAAGATTCGTGACACTATTGAAGATGGTTTTCAACTTTGTTTGCTCTGATCAGGAATAATAGAAATGTAAAATGTTTGTAAATGAATCAGTTACATGAGTAAAAAATCAAAAAAGCAGCCAGGCAAGAGAAGCTTTCCCTTGTTATCTTGTCACCTACCAAGGAATGTTCATCTTTTAAAGCATGTCAGGCTCTCATTATAATAGAACTCCTGGGATTAATGCCTTAAAATTAAATAAAAAATATACAAACCTGCCTTAAATTAAGACCTTTGCAACTGAATAATCTTGTTGCATGGGAATAATGGCAAACTCACTTACCTTATGTCATAGGTAGTATTTTAGCATGATTCCAAGGATATTAGTTGGCTGAACTCAGTTCTGTGCAGTTACGGGACTAAGGTCCCCATTTCCCTGATAGCCGACTGTTGAGGGCCACTCCCAACTTCTGGAGCTGCCTGCATTCCTTGGCGTGTGGCCCCTGCATTGTCAAAGCCAGCAACGGAGACCCTCCCTCACATCCAGTCCCTCTAATATTTCAAATCTCTTTAGCCAGGAACAACCCCTTCTTTTGTAAGGGTTCACTTGATGAGATCATCCCCAGCAAAGATCAAGTTACTTTCTTCAAGTCAACTGTGCCATGTAATCTAATATAACCAGGAGAGTGATATCTCTTGTTGTTCACAAGTCCCACACTTAAACTGAGGGAATTATGCAAGAGCATGGATCATTAGGGGTGATCTTAGAATTCGGCCAACTACAATAGGCTTTCCAAAAGTTTTTTTTTTTTTTCCTTTTTCTATATCCAATCTCTCTAAAGGCTCTGCATTTTCTCCCACACTTGGATGTCACAGAGAGATGCCCTAGAAATATATTAATGGATGCAGATGGGAGGAACAAATGTTGGCATGGCCAAATTATTTTTTAAGTCTCATGTGTGAATATTAATATAGCTTCTCAGAAAGAAAAGTACTACCGACTTCATAGTGATAAAGGCCACAAACGCTGATATTTTTACATCAAATTTTAGACAATTTAGTCCTTCTGTCATTTTCTACATAGCCAGCCAGCAGCAATGAATTTCACAAGTATTTCTGCAGCAAAGGAGAAATCGTATTAAACTTGATATTATCAGAACATCCTGAGTGCTTTATACTTTCTAGTATATTCACAGAAATATATGCAAACCTTTTTTTAACAAGGCAAATACATTTCAGTGTGTTTCATAAAACAACCTTATAGGAGAGTAAGAAAAATTACCAACATGGCTGAATCGCATAAGTTTACCCAACAAGGAATGTCTCTGGGTCTTAAAAACAAATGAAAAAAGTGTCTAGATGGATTTCCCATATAAATGATTGGTCACAGCCCAATGAAACAGAGTAATCAACATAAACCAAATGAACAGGTTCTGTTATATACTTGTCTTTTCTTCTAAATAAGCAAAAGGAGACCTGACTCCAGTATAGGCCTTCTTGTGGATGCTTTCTGTAAATGCAGATGAGCTACCCCTCTCAAAAGGGACAGTTTAAGAGCAAAGATTATTCTAGCAGAGAAGGCACCATACTGAAAAAGAAAAGGAACTCAGGCATTAACGCTAGAACACAATCCTGGACATTCTATCACTTCAAAAAGTGACATTCAGAAGCCATTCTCTGCAGTCTGAGCGGAGGAGTACATGCTCTTCTCGAATTCTATTTCCTAACCAGAGATGACTTCCATGATTGTAACTGAGTCTGTGTCCTTAGGACCAGACTCAGCTCTTCTACCCACTTTCCCAAAAACTCCATATCCAAAATATTTCAGAGAAATGTAGGTTTAACTGAAGTTTTGTGGGGAGAACAGAGAGGACAACAGTGCACATCTGGTTAAAACTTTATTGAGATTGCACATTCATCATCTCCTTTCTTTATCCTAAACTCCCTCTCATTGATAGGCTATGACTTCCCCATCTCCGCTCACAATCCTTCCCATTATCTTTTACAACACTGCTGCTCAATTTGGATATCCATCCCAGAAAAACACAATTCTCCTTTAGCTTCTTAGTGCTTGGCAGAAACAAAATTTGGTAGTCAGCCAAATAAAAATAGTTTTATTCCACTATGTCCCTAGAGGGCTCTAAGGTCAACCCCCTACACACAGGTTCATGTGACAGAAAGAGTCAATAAATACAGTATTAATTTCACTCATATATTGAGGGGGCAAGGAAGGTATCGCTGAGCCTTCAGCTGAAATCTGAACTATATGCAGAGGTCTTTCTGCCATGAATTCTCACTCACCTCAAGGGTGAGCTTTTGTTAAGTGTCTCAGCCACTTGTAACAAAGAGTATGGACAAACCATTTGCAACAGGGCTGAAGGCAGAATTTCCTTTAAATTTTAGAATAAACATAAAATCTTTGAAGCCAAAGCTACAGGGTGAGTATGAAAAGAAGCAGTCAATAGATCTTCATAAGCTCAGTGAGTCTGCCTAGCCTCATACAAAATATTATTTAGAAATGGCAGAATGAAGAAATGGTACATGTTTTCTAAAATAATTAAAATCACCTTTGCTGTGAAATAATAGTTTCACCATATCTAAGTTAAAATATGCTCTTTTCTTTATTGTCTGGATATAAAACTCTCAATCGTGGACTCATAAAAATTACCAGTTTAAAATTTGCATTAGAGGAAATATTCTATTTCCTCTTCAGATCCAACTTTTAGGTTGGTAGAACAATTGAATTTATGCCAGTAGTGGATCATCCATGTCTGTAGCGGGAAGATAGCATTATTGTCAGAGCCCAGTGTTTGTGTCTGCGTCAATAAAGATGTTGACAATTCAACTTAGAGTGAAAATCATTCCAAGCGAAGGCTCAAAATTGTGTTGTAGAATAAAGAGGAAGATTATGTTGAGAAAAAGTGCTCAATTTCCATGTCCCCTTCCTCCTAGTTGGTGTGTTTGCTGTTTCTGAAGTAAATGAAAGTGCTGTTGACTTCGTAGATAGGTCAAATTGTCAACAAATATGTTACTCTGGGGCTCTTTGGATGTGTGAGAGGCAGACAGGCTCAATAGTTGCTTTTTAGTAATAATAATAATGATAATAACCCCCATTATTAAACTTACACACTATATAGTCACTGAAAAAATATTTTTTGTGTACTTAACTAAGTGCCACTCATTTTTCTGCATTTTAGAGATACAGTGGAGAAGAGCAACAGAGTCCTTAGATCCATGAATCTTAAAATAAACAAATGCAAAACAGGACAGGCTGCAGTAAAAGCTAGGAGAAAAACAAAAGGGGATAGGAAATGGTAGGTGTTGCTATGGTATATTCTGAACTAAAAGAGGCATTCATTGTTATTTGAGAGAAGAATTAAAGAAGTGAGGGAATGAGAGATATTACGAAGGATGCAGTCGAAGAGACGTGTAGGGCGAGGTATGGGGGAAGGAACGTGGAGCTTCTGTGCCCGCCCTGGGCACGTCACTCTCCAGGAACACCTCCATGTTCAGCTATCCGGAGGCTCCCTGAACCAGTCCTCTTGGTTTTTATGGAGGCTTCATTACATAGGCATGATTGACAACCATGTAGAAATGCGATTGGACAAAAAGCACATGATCTAAACCTAGCAAGGCCTGTCTGTTCAGATTCTTCCTGGCCACTCTGTATAGCATTTCTTCCTCCAGGGTGTGGGGCAGGACCCTCTCTGGAATGAGGGTTGTTTTGACCCACAGCTTAGGGTCCTGCCTTGGACAGGTGAAAGGAGGAGAGAAGAAGGTCAGAGAGAGAGAGAGAGAGAGAGAGAGAGAGAGAGAGAGAGAGAGAGAGATTCTGTCTCCTGAAGCCTAAAGTACCCAACATTATAACAAGGACTGACCGTGGGAGTTATGAAACTCCATAAGAACCATGCACGAAAACCTATATATATATATATAGAGAGAGAGAGAGAGAGAGAGAGAGATCATAACACCACAACTCCTCAACTCAGTTAGCATTTTTAGAGAAAATATCTCAATTTTGCAAATTCAGTAATCATGTTAAAGACACAAGTGTTAACTTGGCCAAGATCTTACACCTGGAATTCAAGGGACCTTATCTAAACCCCATTGAAGAAAAAGGAAAGTCTAGTCTTCATATATTCTGACTTGTTCAGGCTTCCTTAGAATCGGAGATTTCCTAGCAGTTCACTCAGAAGCTCACTGTGTTTTCATTCCTTCTCCAGGTAGGATTGCCAGAGCACAATCAGTCCCAGAGTTCTTTGGAACTTAACAATAACAGGAGCTTGGGGGACTTACTTAGTGGTCATTTGCAGGCCATAAAGACTGCTATCTCCATGATTCCAAACAAAAGGTGTGTAAATCAAAAAAAATCGAATGAAATCTATGTAGTCAGGTGGTAATTATGAAACAAATGGGAGCTCATATAGGAGTAGATTGTAAAGGTATTAGGAAGTTTTCTGGATTGCATCATACTCTTGCTCTGCACCAATATCAACGACTTCAACCTAGAAAAGGAATTATTTTTCTTGGATTAGGTGTTAGCCACTGAGCTAGTATAACCATGATTTACAACCCTAGAACCAGGCACATTTAACCCTGGAGCAATACACCAGGTTTGCAGTAAAGTACATGCATTCTGGAATATTCCAGTGGGAGGATTTATCCATTAAATCTGAACGCTATGCTTCAAATTCTTCACTCATTTATTTTCTACCTCAATAAACAAGCTACCCATTTTGAGATCTGTTGTACAGAGCCAACAGAAGTTCTCATTGTCAATTTTTACCATTTTTTTTGTCATTCACATGCGATACTTCCCCTCTAATAAAAATTACATCCCATATAATGGGTATAATTGCACATATCTTTTTTGTTTGTATTTTAAATATCACAGTACAAGATATAAGGCTGTAAAAGATGTCAAAACATAATCACGCTCTGTGGAAAATAGGATTTGTTGTATGCTTGAGAGAGCAGCAGATAGAGTCTTCAATTGCTTACCGCAGATCTGCCATTTCTAATAATAATAAAATTGTAGAGGACGGTGTCATTGCGAAACTACAGAAAATGCTTCAGGATGGGCCGATTATCATTCCGCTCTAATGCTGCCGCTGAATCATCACAGGGAAAATCATCACAACCATTAATAACCGATAAATGTCATAGATGGCGGAGAAAATATTTAAAGATTCAATGGTTTCAACCTAAGTGGCTCATGAATTATACATTTAATTAAGAAAAGCCAAATGGGAAGGTTTTTCAACTTCCAATTTGGAGGTATATTTTTTCTTTCCCCATTAAAAAAATATATAAATTAAGCACAGCAGTGGCTGATGCTGGAACGAAATAGGTAAAAAGTCCCCACTGCAGGCTGGATGTTCGGATGGACAGGAAATGATTGGGGAGAAGGGAGCAGGCCATGGTGAGGGACGCAATGACAGGAAGGGCGTGCAGCTCAAGTCTTCACCAATGCAGAGGTATGGATTGTTTTCCTGAGCTGCTGCTCACTCACTTCCCCTCTGCTTCTTCACTCTTCAGATGCAAAGGTCGTGCTGGCAAATCTCACAAATCCCAACCATTCCGAACATTCTGTGTTTCCATGAACTGAGAAACACCTTCTTCTCCAACACACCACCCAAAGGCAATTATAGAAGGTGGCCGCCATTTGCAACCTAGATATCTCCCTCCCTAGTATGAATATGCAGAGGAGACTGAGCTTTACTTTTTGTATCAGTGATTTCCAAAGTATGGCTGCAGCCCCCTAGGATCAGTATTTTCCCCTGGGAGCTTGTTAGCAATGCAAATTTCCTGGCTCCTCCCCAGATGTAATGAGGGTGGCGCCCAGCGGTTTGTGTGCTGACAAGAGCTGCAGGTGATTCTGATGATGCACAGGGAAGTTTTAGAACCACTGCTTTACAGGAGCCCCTTTTAGAGGGAAGAATTATCTCTCCAAGATTGTAAATCTGGTCTATTCTCTCCCAATTTTAGCAATAAACACTGGAGCAATTTTTCACTGTTGTTCAGACAGGGTCTCAATCTATCACTCAGGCTGGAGTGCAGTGACACAATCATGGCTCATTGTAACCTCAAATTCCTGTGCTCAAGCTTCCTCTTGCCTCAGTTTCCTGAGTAGCTGGGACTACAGGTGCACACCACAATGCCTGGCTAATTTTTTTTTTTACTTTTATTTATTTATATTTTTAGAGATAGGGTCTTGCTATGATGCCCAGACTAGTCTCAAATCCCTATCCTCAAGCAATTCTCCTGCTTCAGCCTCCCAAAGCAGGGATGGGGGATTACATGGAGTAATTTAAAATGACAGACTGACCTATCAGATTATTAGGAAATTGGCCACAGGTCAGGCATTGTTAATAGGGGAGGAAATGGGTGGTCAGAAGATTTTGTCTTAGAATGTGAGTAGGGTTGGATAGGCAGAGAACCTGGGAGTTTGGAAGGAATGCTGAAGGTGAGGAAGAAGAGCCAAAGAGAGGAAACCGACATGGAAAAAAGGATCAAGTGTAGACACATAGGAAAGTAGAAAGGTGGTGTTAGGTGGTTTTAAGGAAAAAGCAAAGATTTTGCATCTAAGGGATCTAGATTCAAGTCCTACCCTTCCACATGTTAACAATATGATTTGGGGAAATTATATTCCTGACTCCTTCACTCCCTCTGTGTAATGGACATATTAGCAATACCCACTTAGTCTCATAAAATTCAAATGCTGGGATGATGAAATGAAAGTACTTTTAAAATTTATTATTATTCTTTATGTAATCTTCCCTATTTCTGGACTAGATTCTTCCAGTGGCTTCTAAAATATTCCACTATGGAAAAAGGATACACCCCATATAGGAATAGATTGGAAAGTTTTAGCAGCTAAGGTAAAAATAAATTCACCAAAGGAGAGAGGAAAATTACAGTCTCAGGTCCCAAGATTATAGGTTGAAGAATACAAAGATTTCTTAGGCACCAGAGGCAACCTGTAATTTCTAAGTGAAAGGGGTTACATTGGATTTCAGAGTGCTAAAGCTTATTTCTCTCCCCAAATAGATATTGAATAAGGATCCGTAAGCTGGGACATGGCCCTGGGAATTTGCTCAAGATTGTCTTTATTTCACAAAGGTTCAAAAGACGAGGAGTCAGTGACAACGGGGGAATCTGAACTACATTTTTTCCTCCTCTTTATATTGAAGAATAATTTACTATCTAGACGACTCTCTGGTTTCAAACAAAAACCCTTTGAGCATCCCTTTGGTGAAGACAGAGCAACAGGCTTAGAAGTGAGGCAGCAAAGGACATCAGTAAAGAAACTTTGAAGCAAGGGACCACATGGAATGATGAAAGACTCCAGTAGGGACTTGCAAAAGAAAATGAAGATTCCATGCCTGAGAACAGGGCAAGAATCTCAAAGCATATTTTCAAAAATAAAAAGCAAATTGCATTTATGCATACTTGATCTAAAAGCATAGACTCAGGGAGATCAAAGGAATGTTGAGAGTGGAGTAAACCATTCATAGCTTAGGTTTAACCTCCCATCCATCGTCAAAATAAATCTTTTCCTGCTTTGTTTTTACAACATCCCAAGCAATGTTCATCCATACTCTGCTTGATCATTTCTAATGACAGAAAGCTCACTACTTTAAATCATCCTCTGCTCTAGTGCTAAAGTTTAGATTGTTCTTCATTATATGGAGAGTCCAATAGCATCCTGTAAACTCCGACAGCCACAAGTGCTACTTTTGCCTCCTGGACCTTGATAGAGAGGATTGTATTTAACCCTTTGCACACATGGCAGCCCTTCAGTGTATGAAGACAGCACTAATATCCTTCCAAAATCTTTTTCCCAGGCTCAAAATCAAAGTGTTTATCACTGTCTTTCATGACTTAAACTTCCAGCTTTTGCTACATTTTGTTATCTATCTCTGGATACACCTGAGATTTTGAATTCCCCTTTCTGTAAGGGGCACTCTAAACATAATATTCCAGTTCAACTGCATGAGTCTGAAAGTGCTGAAAACACAGATTCCATGCTAGATAGCTCAGACATAATGAAAACAAATTGCTAGGAGAAGAGTTAGCTATCTATTTTAACAAGCTTCCTTAGTGATGCTAATGTGCATCAGGTTTGGGAATCAGTGCCTGAATAAAACATAATACTCTCATCCGAACAGTTCAGAGGAACAATAAAAAACGTTATCCGTCTTATTTTTACAAGTTGTAGCTCATTCTAGTGTTTAGCCTTTCTGGCACTATTCTCATCCTGTTGATTCTTTTCTCCATTTACACAAATAATACACAGTAATTTAAAATTCTAATATGACAGTAACATATTATATAGAGAGTAAAAGCCTTTTATATTTCCCTCCACTTATGCTGAAAAAAATCACTGTATACATCTCCAGGTTTTTAAATGTAATAATTTGCGTGACACACACACACAAGTGTCCACACTAATTGTTGAGGGATTAATCTAAACATTAAAAATATGTAAAATAAATTAGACATATAATAGTACATTCTGTTTGATTCTATTTTTATGAAATCCAAAAATAGTAACAGAAAATAATCTATGATTATAAATAGATAATAAATAATCTATGATGATAAAAATCCAGTAGTGATTGCAATAGTAGAGGACTGACCAGAAAGGAACATGAGAAAATTTCTGAAGAAATGGGAAAGTTTCATATTTTACTTGGGGATGATGGTTACATAAGGTATATAATTGTTACAACTAACTAAACTGAATGCAATATCCGTGCATTTTAAGTATGCTCCTTATATCATATATATATTAATAGTTATCTGTATGATTCCCACAGATAGACTGATGTTCAGTAAGAGCGAGGTGGCCCTCTTTCATCTTCATGCTCTAGCTATTGACTGTCTGAGCTATGTTTGTCTACTCTACCATTGCTTGGATGGTTCTCGTCCATCCTGTTGGTTTCCACATGGAAGTATTTCTTCTGAGAAGTCATTTCTGACCACAAACCATGCTGGGACCCTCCTCTGGGCTCTCTATGATACCACTGTCAAAGCATATGTCACCCTGCATTGAGATTATCCACAGTAGGGGTAGTCGGCAGCACCTGGGGTGACCTTTATGGGGCACAGGTTGTACTCCAAGACCTAAAATTGCCACGGAATAGCTGCTCACGACTTATGTAACGATTGAATAAGTAAATTCCAAAATCTGTGTTAGAGTCTTTGAACTTAAATTTTTAAGTTGCATTTTTTAACAAGCACTCCTAAGTATGTTTAATCCTTCTGACAACACATTGAGAAACACTGCTTCAAAATGAGCGTTGCTGAAATAATTCAGTGAGCATTTTAAGCCTGTAATATTTTATGTATCTTAGAGCTTTTCTTAACAAACCCATTTTCACTTATCCCCTTTCATATCCTATCATCACATCCTCAATCCAAAAACGTCAGTGATGGGCAGAGTGACCATATAATTTATCATCCAAACTGGGATATATTTAAATATAAAGGAATATTATGATTATGCCAGGACATCAGCTAGAAACTGGGCAAATAGGAGCAGTTTGAAGAAGCAATTATGAAGAAGTAGGAAGCGGAATTCTCAGATAAGAATGAAGGAAGTAAAAACAATATGGTTTTTTTTTTCTGTTTTTTTCAGATTTATCTTATGCATGGATCTTCAATGAAAACCCTTTATACATCCAAGAGGACAACAGGCGGTTTGTATCTCAAGAGACAGGAAACTTGTACATTGCCAAAGTGGAACCATCCGATGTGGGCAACTACACTTGCTTCATAACGAACAAGGAGGCCCAGAGAAGTGTTCAAGGACCACCCACTCCATTAGTGCAGCGCACTGATGGTAAGAGAACAAGTTATCTTGGGAATACCTGGGGAAATCTGGAAAGTGTTCTGCTTCCTTCTCATTCAGTGGAGCCACATGATCTATGAGTTTAGGTTCAACTCATACGTGTGACAAAAATCAGATATTATCAAAAATATAATAGAAAGTTCTCTAACTGACCCACATAGTGCAGTATACATGGTTCTGGGCATACCTTGCCATACCCTTTCTGGCATTGTAACAGCTTGTCTTTTCTTTGCTTAAAGACTATTTTATAAAACATGATGCTTGTTTGGGGCAGTTGGCGTGTGTGTATGTGTGCACGTATGGGTGCTGCAGAATTTATATAATTGAATCCATATATTTTTAAAGAACAGATGTTGCAGCTTCTTCTTAATGCCCCCCTTTCCCATTTTTGCCTTTTATGTTCACCCTTTATTCGTGTGGCTGGCAAAACGGGAAAATAAGTTCATACCCAAGGAAAGCAAAGCAAGGCAACATTAATTATAAGCATTCCAAAGAAGAATGAAACACAAGATTCATACTAATTATATTCCTCTAAGGAACAGAATTCAGACTGGTCTCTGATGAGTTTTTTAGCTTAGTCAAGTTGTAGCTGGTGCAAGATTTAGAGAGCTAGACAGTCTAAGGGAGTCATTGAAGTGGAAAAATCCTCTAGTTGATTCTTTAATTAAATGTTCACAGTGGGATATGTAAAGATAGAAAATCTGTTGGTGCATTTTATGATCAGTTTCTGGACTTGAAATGCAATACCTCATGGAGTTTCCCTCCCCCGTGAAGAGTTTAAGAAAAGCAAGAATGTAGTGCTAATAATGGCTAACAAAATTATGGAACCAGCTCCATAGAGGAAGTTCTTATGACAGAGCTTTTATAACCGCTAACCAGCCAAATATATTTGCAGGGGCCTTAATTCAGATTTCAGTAACCATTAGATTTATGCATGAATCCAATTTCTCCCCTTCAGTGACTAGGCGTACTCTATTCATGACTGGACAAGCTGATAAGCCAGCAATATTCATGGAGATTCTACCGTATTTTTCCTTTTTTTTTTTTCTGTCTACTCTTAGTTTCTGCTTCTGCCCTTCTTAATTTCTTCCTTCTTATATCCCCTCTAATCCCTTCAACACATTTATGGTAAAAATAGACCAGAAGCATTATATGTAATATAAAAAAACCTTTTCTAAAAGTGAGCATGCAAGAAATATCACATGTCAAGAAAGTTAAAAAAAAAATCAATTTAGTTAAATGAAGTAGTACTCTACCTTCTTAACCATAACCTTTTTGAATGTTTGTAATGATCAAGATCTTCAAAATGAGGTATTTTTATTATATATATATATTATATAATTTTCACATTTTCTGCTGTTACACTGGTCATCAATAATCTACTTATTTTAGGAATGCATTACTCTGGTGTTTGGTATAAAAATAAAGAAATAGTCAAAGTTTTTAAGAATCTCAAGTTGTCACTGATTAAGTCAATTAAGTTAATGAGGATAGCCTACAGATATATTTCTGTTTGTTACAACTTCTCTGGTAGGTAGTCTATTTTCAATACATTAGACTTTTCAATACATGTCTTATTTTCAGCTTATATCCACAATTCCTTGGGTTTGAAATTTTAAAATTGTAAAAGCAAAAAAAAAAATTATAGGTGTGCAGAAAACTTATTTAGTAGTAAAATATTATTGTACTAACATAGGAACATTTATGTCTTTATTTCAATTAGAGTAATAATTTCATATGTTTTGCTGAGGAAATACTGATAATTTAGATTAAGTGGTGCCGCCTCAGACATCTTACAGTGTTAACTGAAAAATTCCTTATTCCTGGTCAAATGCGGCCCCATGGGTTCCATGAAGGGGAGACTGATCATAATACACTAGGGAAAGATCTTTTTTGAAAACTCAGAAGCATTTCAGAATCTATATGTATCCAGTTCTTAACTGGAAAGACTAATTCTCATTAAGACCAAATAATCAGATTTTGGTTAATGAAGCGTTTACTTCATAGACAACGTCTATTCTCCAGAAATGCTGCTAGCTCTTTTGATATTTAACAGGTGTGATGGGGGAATATGAACCAAAGATTGAAGTGCGTTTTCCTGAAACTATACAAGCCGCAAAGGATTCATCTGTAAAACTGGAATGCTTTGCCCTTGGAAAGTAAGGTTTTTGTTTTGTTTTGTTGTTTTCCTGGTTGTTTTAATTTTTTTTTTAAAAAAGAAATCTTTTTGTTATTCAAACATTGCTCTAAGGTAAATTACCAAATAGATTTCAAATGCTGGGCAGTAGTGGAACTTTCTGATTGGAATTTAAACAAACAGGTCTAATACTCTGAAAATGATTGGGGCTGCATTCTCCCCTAAATGTGCTGATATTTCCTCTAGGTCTAGCATAAAGAGACCCATTTAGGCAGCACATTGCAAGGAAATAAGTGTGCCTGTATAAGACGGTGGGCAAGTCACTAATCCTCCGACATATCCTTCACTCCATCTGGTCCCACATTTTCAAAAGTACATTACCTGGAGTGTCTCCTTGCTTAATTAATCAACAGTTCTGATAAATGAAAAACCTGTACTGCTCATTTCCGAAGAAAGACTAATGAAAGTCCATTGTTCATAATGGAAGATTAAAATTGAGCCCAACCTTCCCTGGTAGTGGAAGCATTTTCTTTTACTCAGTTAAGGGTTTATCAGAGACAGGTTTGGAATACACAGAACATACTTTGAGTAATAAAAAACTTGACTCTTGCTATGAGCTCTGAGAGCTTACCCCTAAATCCAAAGTCTGTTGCAAAGATGGCCATTACATTTAGAAACAGTAATTTATTCTCAAAAGTCTGGAAAACATCCTTAAAAGTCTCAGTCTTTTTATTAACTAAATATACTCAGCAATCCAAATCACACTAGTTGTTAAATCTTTTAGTTTCCTTCCTATAGATAAAATTTTGTGTATCTTTGGATTAAATTTCTCATATTATTAATTTCTCAAGAGTTTGAGACTATATTTATTTTCATATGGTACTGATCTCATAGTATTTGTTCAATAAATAATTATTGATTGATTCAATGATTCCTTAAAAAGTGATAAATTGGGCTTCAAATCAGTTATTTATCTGCCATTTAATACGTGATAAAATTTCACCATTTCCAAGCTTTCTCAGAAATTAAGGCTCACAAAAATAACATGAAATGTTTGTCAGCAAAATACTTTGAAAATATGATGATTATTTTTAAAAGAAAATCAATGAAAGATAATATCTGGAAAGAATATTAATGGTTTATTCCATCATATTTGGCATCAGGAAATATGGATTCCTGAAATAAAAAATGCTCTTATATAGTAAAAATAACTGAAAATTACTGAGGCTAGTTCTCAAGAATCTAATGAGAATAATTTATTTGTTAAGCACCTATATAACCAAGCATTTAGATATGATGTATGTAATTCTCATAATCTTTCAGAGCAAGTCATATTTCATTATATATGAGAATCTGAAGCTCAGATTGGATAAGTAACCTGTTCAATTTCATGCTTCCATTAAGAGAAAGAGGGGCTGGGTGTGGTGGCTCATGCCTGTAATCCCAGCACTTTGGGAGGCCAAGGCGGATCGCTTAAACCTAGGAGTTTGAGACCATGCTGGGCAACATAATGAGACCCCATCCCTACAAAAAAAAGGGGGGGGGCGGGAAGATGGCAATGGGCAATTTAAACCTTGGCCCATCTGATTTTAAATTTTAAATTTAGGAACTTCTGAGTAAATGATAAGATAACTGCTTTTGAAATTGGAGGTAGATGCAATTTCCAATTTTCTCAAGAGTTATTTTGTTTTTAGCAAACTTGCTTATAAACTCTATGAATATTTATATATTCTCATCTAAAAGGAGTTATAGTGATACTTGCCTTGTATATTTGTTGTGAATATTTGAATGGATAATACAAATAAAACATTTAGCACCAGACTTGGCATTTAGGCTGCAAATGTTCACTGAATTATTCTGAACCCAAAATGCAAATTCTATTCTACTTTGTAAATCAGTGTTTGAATTAGTAGGGACGTTCAAGCTAAAATAGGTATCTTAAAGAGTCTATAAATTCTCATCTCCCCCCAGCCTAGTCCTCTTCTCTCTGCCTCAGGGATGATGACAGTATAAAAGAGAGAAAGTAGCAATCAGGGTCAGATTTGGAGTTTAAAAAAAGGAACATAAAGGGAGACAACATGATCAGTGTAGTTTTTGAATTTGTTCTTCATTTTATTTATTTATATATTATTCAAACATATAGAAAAGTTAAAAGAGTAATACATGGGCCTTTTACATGAATTGATCACGTGTAAAAGCTCGTCCACATTCCCTTTCTCTCGCTCTCTCTGTCTCTCCCCCTCCCTATATGCATGAGCATGCACACACACATTTAAGCAGATGAGTGATAGGGGTGATAAATAATAACTTAGCCTGCATTTTGGAGGGCATATTTCTTCCACTTAAAATGTTGCTATAGATCCACATCCATTTTCAGCCCAGCCTGCTATGAAATTGAGGGATGGAAGAAAGGAAAAAGACAGAGGCAGGAAATGTTGACTTAGAGTTCACAATTTGGCTTCACCATTTTGATCCTGTCATGGGTATGTGCTACTTCACTGGAAGTATGTTGAAGAACATTCCAACCAGAACAAGGGAAGCCTTGGAATATAATATATGGAGTATTTTAGAAATTAAAAAAAAAAAAAAATACTAATTTTTTATTAACCCCATGGTGATGGAAATAATCAACACATTAAAAATTGACAACCACTTAAATTGCACATGGTAAAATGTGTAATCTTAAAAATGTATGGGGCCCTTTTTGATGACAGAGGAGTCTGTTTGTCATTCTGTGACAAACGTTATCTCGCTCTTACTTTGTAAACCTATTAATATATCTTGATCTTTCTCTGTAATCCTAGCTTGTCCTTCCTCAATAAACTTCCTTTCATGCTTCTAAAAAGGCGCAGTGTAGTGTCTCACACCTGTAATCTTAGCACTTTGGGAGGTAGAGGCTGGAGAGTCACTTGAGCTCAGAAGTTCACCTGAGCAAGAGTGAAACCCCAGTCTCTACTAAAACTGGAAAAATTAACCAGAGGTCCTGGTGCATGCCTGTAATCACAGCTATGAAGGAGGCTGAGGCAGGAGGCTTGCTTGAAACCAGTAATTTGAGGCTGCAGTGAACTATGATAACGCCACTGCCCTCTACGCAGCGTAACAGAGCTAGACTCTGTCTCAAAACAAAAACAAAAACAAACCAAAAAAAAAAAAAAAAATCCTGGAGTGCTTAAACTTCTTCATAAAATTTGAACTAGCAATAACTGACCTAGGAAAATTTGAGTTGAAAAAATAATAGTTAAAAAAACCCCTCTCAAAATGGAAAATCTTTTGTGTATGTACAAAAAAAGCCATGATGGATAAATCATGTTTGTTAAGTTTACACAGAAAAGAACTGCTGCACATACAATAATATTAAATGAGATAGGAAAAATGATGAAAATTATTGAACTGCACTTCATAGAAAATTGTCAAGAAACTAATTGATTATATGGAGTATATTCCATAAAATTTTATCTGACAAAATTAATCAATGCTGAAATTGTGTTTATTAAACTAAGACGTTAATATAGAATTAAAATATCTTGGGATAAAAGTGGAAAGTCTGAAGAATCCACTAGGTCAAAGTGGAAGTGTTAAAATATCTTATACAAGAAACTTAAATTTGGTATAATTGGAGTGTAGCTACATTTCTCACTTGTTCAAAAGAACAAACTATGTGTGAAAATACTTTGTATATCTTGGGAAACATGCAAATGTGAGCTATACAAAAAAGAATTTTATACATACTTGCCAATAGTTTCCAGAAAACCAATTACATTGTATTTGACACATTGCAAACATACTGAAAATTCTTTTTAGTCCATGAATTTTGACATTTACCAAATACTATATCATCTTCTAAATTTATAAAATTAACAAACATAAAAAGCAACACACTGGCTAGAAAATTAACTATGTTATAGACACAATTACAATCTCAGAGTAAAAAGTCAAACTTCTTACCTTTAAAATTATAAATCTATATTTATAGGTTTATTGACAAGTGTTTTTATGAACTCTATTGAATATTCATTATAAATCATATTCTCCAACACCTCTTCATAAAAATATTGCTGCATAGTGCTTGGTTTTAGTCTTTTTTTCCCCAAATGTGGGGACTTCTTTGTATCAATCTATCTAAATCTTCGTGTCCACTTTGTGAGGTACTTCTCTCTTTTGTAAGAAGTTCCATAAACTCAAAACTGAGAAAAGCTGATTGATTTAGGGAGGAATGAAATCAAAGATTTTTTTATTATATTTGCTGACCAATTATTGACTACTCTTTAAGCTATACACTATATATTCATTACACTAGGATTAAAATATTTTAATAAATAGAGGAGAGAGAGAGGGAGAGAAAAGAGGGAAGGAAGAAATCATTAGGCATATAGCTGACTAGGAGGGAGACAAAAGGAAAAATAGAAGGACAGGTTCAGCACCAGCTCTTAATTTTACTAAATTTTTCATTTTTAGGAATGTTTAAGAACCTAAGCGACTTACTGAAATATTATACATATTGGTTTTCATTAAATGTTTGTGGACTATCCCACGTGTATAAATCCTCACATAACTAGGAAATATAGCCATTTATCCTAGGAATATTCCTTCTCTTGAAGATATGGATTATTTGGGTATGTATTTATCTTGCTTGGTTTTCTCTGCACTTCCTGAATCTATGGTTTGCTGTCCATCATTAATTTTGGAACATTTTTAGCCATTATTATTTCAAATATTTTGTTTGTTTTGCCTACATTTTCTTTGAGAATTTTTATGGTTTCATTCCTTACATTTAAGTCTTTTATCCATCCTGAATTAATTTTGGTAAGTGGCGAGAGATATGGATCCTGTTTGATTCTTCTGCATGTGGCTATCCAATTTTCCCAGCACCACTTATTGAACAGAGCTTCTCTTTCCCAGTTTATGTTTCTGTCTGCTTTGTCAAAACTCAGTTAGCTGTATGTGGATGGTTTTGTATCTGGATTCTCTGTTCTATTCCATTGGTCTGTCTCTATTTTTGTGCTAATACCATGCTGTTTTGGTTACTATAGCCCTGTAGTAGAGTTTGAGGTCACAGACCTATATCCCTCATGAATATAGATGAAAATATCCTCAATAAAATACTAGCAAACCAAATTTAACAGCGCACCAAAACAATAATCCATCATGACCAAGTGAGCTTAATCCCAGGGATGCAAGGATGGTTCAACCTATGTAAATCATTAAATGTGATTCACCACATAAACAGAAGCAAAAACAAAGACCATATAATCATTTCGATAAATGCAGAAAAAGCATTTGACAAAATGCAGCACATTTCATGATAAAAACCCTCCACAAGCTAGGCATAGAAGGAACATATGTCAAAATAATAAAAGCCATATATGACAAACCCACAGCCAACATCATACTGCATGGGGAAAAGTTGAAAGCATTCCCCCAAGCACTTAACAAGACAAGAGTGCCCACTGCCACTGCTTTTTTTCAACATAGTGCTGGAAGTCCTAGCCAGAGCAATCAGGCAAGAGAAAGAAATAAAAGATATCCAAATTGGGAAACAGGAAGTCAAATTATCCCTTTTCACTGATGATATGATCTTGTATCTAGAAAACCCTAAAGACTCCATGAGAAGATTCCTAGAATTGATAAATAAATTAATCAAAGTCTCAGGTTACAAAATCAGTGTACACAAATCAGTAGCATGTCTATATACCAATAACAGTGAAGCTGATTGTCAAATCAAAAACTCAGTACCATTCACAATAACTACAAAGAAAACAAAATACCTAGGAATATACTTAACTACAGAGGTGAAAGATCTCTACACTTAACCATGGAGGTGAAAGAGCTCTACAAGGAGAACTACAAATCACTGAGGAAAAAAAATCACAGATGACCCAAGCAAACGGAAAACATGTCATTCTCATAGCTCAGTAGAATCAATGTTGTTAAAATGTCCAGACTGCCCAAAGTGATTTACAGACTCAATGCAATCCCCATCAAACTACCAATGTCACATTTCACAGATCCAGAAAAAATAATTATATGCTTCATTTGGAGCCATTATAAAGGTAAATAATTATAAAAGTAAATATAGTGAGGTTTAGAAAAATTAAGTGACTTGACCAACAATAGTTGTGGATCTAGTATTCAAATCTATATCTCACTGATTCTGACTTCAAAGCTCCGTGCCCATAACCCTTTGATATTTACATTGAATTACCTTTTCAGTAGATGACTTAATTATTGGTGTGCAGATACAGTATGACCATCAATTATGTAAATATTTTACTAGAAAAAGGCTTGAAAATTTTCAGCAAAATGTCAAAAAATACTTTATCAGGGGAATGGAATTATGGATATATTTCCCATTTATGTTATCTGTAATTACTAATATTTCAGCAATGAGTTTTAATTTTATACATTGAAAAGTTTTAAAAATTCATAAAATATAAACTTTGAAAAATTTAAGCTATGTTTTAATGAAAAGAAATAAGCGTTTCCAAAAATCAATCAGGACCAATGAGGCATATACACCCCATTGGTTTAAATGTGATAAGGACAATGTTGACCATTTCTCAAAATCTGGTATAGGTGATGAGGGAGAGCTCTGAAAACATAGTTTCAGTCACAGCAACTAACACAGGAGGCTGCTACAGTCATCCAGGCAGGGCGTATCGAGGGTGAAATCTAGGGAAGGCTGGCTGAAGTGTTTACTCATAGAATCCAACCATGTTAAACCTCTGTAGGCTAATATGAGTATAGAATTAATAAGACAAAGCTTCAAATACCTGCCTGAACTTTAATTGCTATGACTTTGTGGGTAGGTAGCTCACTTTCTATGTTGAAGTTTCAGAGCTGACATGATTACAGCTTTCAACTCTCAGCTTTGTCTCATTTGTTTAACATGGCAGACTCTTAATTATCAAAGCTGCAAATTAATTGTATTGTGAAATACCCTGAGAAGCTCTCATATAGGTGCTATGCAAATATAGTATGATTGACAGATAGATTTGTATGTCGCCTTTGAAAAAAATATGGGCCTTTGCTCTGAGTGGAGAAATTAAACTGTTGTTCCCCCATAACTCTATTCTACTGCTTTTGTAAACAACCAAAGCTATTATAATTTTTTTTTAATCTTAATTTAGTAACTTTGCTGTCAGTGCTTTGGAATGTAAATAAAATTAGTAGCAGCACTGAATGTTCCTGTGTGTTCTGGAGCCTTCACACAGAGGACTGTATTTATGTCTACATGTATATCTTCTTTATTTTTTTCTAATTTATGAAGCAAAGGATACCCAGCTTGCCTATTAATGTCAAGCAATAAATTTGAAGTCTCACCATCATGTTTGTAGGTGTTCTAGAACTTTCAGATTGAAGAGGAGGTATTTCTTATAATGTTTGCTTTTCTTCTTACCCACGTGGACATCATTGCAGATGACACTGCAGAAAGGTTTCTTAAGTCATTCAGGATGACAGTAACATTTTTAAATCCAGCCAGGTACAATGAGATTTTGCAGGCCTTTAACAATTATGTTGTTTTCTAAAAAATAAATCTATCAGATATCATAATAATTTTGAATCTAGATGTCTAATAAGTAGTTTACTTTTTTCTCCCCCCCAGTGAATTGAATGGACAGAAAGCAGAATGTCCTCCTAAGCATAGTTTGTCCCACTTGTCCCAGAATGTGTACTGAACCCTAATCTTCAGGTTTTTGCTAATGGCCTTGCATTTTAATGTGACATTAAATTGCTTGGCTTAAAATAATAAGGTAAAGTCTATAGAATACTCACCTCTGTTGACCATGCAAGTGGATCTGACAACTAACAAATCTTCAAGCCTATCATTCAGAAATTGAAAAATGACATTAACCCCCAGCAAATACTCACATACACAAGTGCTCACCCTCACAATGAATGATTTGCTAGTGGATTTATCAGCATTTGAAGGCAACCTGGTGTTCTGAAGAGTATGGACCTTGAATTCAAAGAGATCAGGGTTTAAGTCCAAACTTCCCCTGTGAAGAGCGGGGCAACTTTGGTCAGTTTTCTTATGTGCATAATGAAAGCAAAAATAAATAGATTAGACAGATAGACAGGTAGATAGATAGATAAATAGAGTTTCTGGCCCACCGTACGCAATCAATAAATAGTAACTATTTTAGGAATCATGAAAGTTGCTTGGGCTGAGGAGGTAAAAACAAAAACACATATATGAGGGAGGGAAATCGTTTCTGTATCATACTTTTGTGATAATATAATCTTCAGGGACAATCCCAGATTAATGGATTTATCACTTTAAATTTCCGTGTTTAATCTTTCTAAGGATTATTGACATTCCCTCATTCACTCACTTGGTGAATTGCGTACCAATTATTTATGAACTCAGCAAATATGTATTGAATATCTGATTCAATCATTAATTCCTTCATTTCTTCATTTAGTTAGTTAGTCAGGAAGGATTCTCCAAGGAACAGACACTAGGCCCTGGGGAAATAAACAAGCTTATGTAAAGAACCCGGGGAGACGTTGTTCTAAAGAAAATAGGATTGATGTAACAATGCTGGATCACACCTTTCTCTTGGGAGCCGCTCTTTCCTTCCAGATTGTTAATGAAGGAAGATTCAAGGATCCTTATTTTGGAAGCTTCACAGATTATCTTTTTCCTAGGCTGCCCTTTGTTAAATTGAGATCAGAGAGGGTCGCTCTCAATTCCTTTAGTAGAGCTAATTTTAGGCTATTATTTAAGGGTTTTTTTTTTTTTATCTCTGATAAATGGGAAATTCTTTTTTGTGTTTCTCCTTTCACAATTTTTTTAACTAATAGATTTTTAAATAATAGTTTTAGAACAGAAATATTGACCAGATGGTACAGAGAGAGCCCATAAAATCCCTTGCACTGTTTCCTCCATTGTTAACTTCTTACATTATCATGACACTTTTTTATAGTCAATCAACCAATATTTATGTAGTACTCTTCTTAACTAAAGACCATACTTTATTCAAATTTCCTTGATTTTTACTTAATTTCCTTTCTCTATTCCAAGGTTCTATCCAGGGTACCACATTACATGGAGTTTTCTTGTCTCCTTAGGTGCCTCTTGGCTATAACAGTGCCTCGTGTATTTCTTCCTTACCTGCCTAAAGAGCTACCAGTGAAACCCTCTGGCCTAGTGTATTCTATTTTGGAAGATACGGATTATTGACTCATTTTCTTTAATAGTTATAGGTCTGTTAAGATTATCTATTTCTTCTTTTCAGAATTTTGGTAATTTGTATCTTTTAAGGATTTGGTCCATTTTATCTAATTTATCTTTTTAATGTACTTGTATCATTAGTGACATTGTCCTTTGTGTCTTTCTTTTATCCTTGGTTAGCCCAGCTAGAGATTTATTGATTTTATTGGTCTTTTCAAAGAACCAGCTTTTGGTTTCATTGATTTCCTCTGTTAGTTTTCTCTTTTCAATTACAAACACTTTTCAGCTGAATTCTTCTCACATGACAAGTAGAACAAATGTCCAAGAAAGATAAGAGGAAAAAGTCTGAAACCAGGGAATAGAGCAATGCTGAAAGTTAGGGAGTGTGCACATGGTCACCCTCAACCAATGCATGGAGCAAAATCAAACTGGAAAAGAAATATATGTACTGTATTATAAGACATAAAGTTCTTTTTGTAGAGCAAAAATGGGCCAGGAACCAGAGTTCTAGAAATGAATTTGAAATAAAAGCTCTCAAGGCAGACACAGAAACAAGAAGAGGACTTGGAAGAGTTCCATTAACCTTTGCTTAAAACAAAACAAAACAAAGCAAATACTTAATAAGGTTTTTTATATGTACATATTATTGCAAAAGCCAGACATACTCATTTAATAAAAATTTAAAAATATAGGCAAGCAAGAAAAAAAAGAAAAAAATGAAATTAGCTTTGCACTTAATTTCTCCCCCGGAGGATAACTGCTCTCAATATTTTGATACACATATATGCTTCCAGTCTTTATTCTATTTTTAATACAACTGGCATAATACTCTGCATGATTTTTTATAAAATGATTTTCAATATTCTTAAAAATATACTGCGAACATATCTGCAGGTAATTAAACAGTCTTCTGCACCCTCATTTGTAATGACAATATATATTTTCAGCTAAGCTCCTACTGTTGAACATTTAGTTTTCCTGTTTCCATTTTTTTATTTTTTGGTTGTCATGAATAATGATGTAATGAATATTCTTGTGGCTGTATTTTTCCTATGTTCATATAAACTTCCACAGTATACATGTAGAAAATTAAAATTATTGATAAAGGGAACACTGTATAAAATCCTAAGGTTTCTGAAATATCTTTCCAGATTCTCCCCAAGAATGATTGCAGAGGCCACACTGAAAGACCAGGAACCCATCCTACATGTGAGCCTCTTCTGATCTTAAAGATGTACTCCCAATCTAATGTCATTCTCTTCCATTTTTTTTTCCAAAAAACAGAAATTGGATTTTTAAGGTGTTGTTTCTAAAATTAAGGTAATGTAAAAGCTCTAAAAACTTCATCCAAGAAGAATATATATACTTCTGGAAGCAACTCTTCATCCTTTCCATCCCAGTCTGTCACCACCACTCTCAGGAGACCCACAATTCTTACATAAATAATTGGCAGTTACAGAAGAGAAATATTTTAAATAAAAGTTGGAACTGAGCTAGGGGAAAAGAAAAAGTTACTTTGTTTCCTGTTTTCCAGCTAACCGTGGAGCCAACCTTTAAGCCTTTACTGGAATTTGGAGGAATCTCATTATGTTTGAAATTACTATAATAAAAAAAGGTCCACCATTTCACTGTTTGGATCTTGTACAAAAAGAAGTCTGTCTACTGTTTGCAAAACACATTAGTTCATTAGGTGAAAAAATTATTGCTAAGCACATATTACACACCGTGATAAGGTTTGCTATCATTTTGTAGCTGGTTAATTCAGGGTGGGACAGTGAAGCATTGTGGTTCAGAGCTCAGACTCCATGGAAAGGAAGATTTGGGCTCAAATTACTATTTTTTTTTAATTTACTGTGCGATGTTGGGCATGTAACTCAAACTATCCTAGTTCCAGTCTGTTCATCTACAAAATTGTAACAACCTTAATGATGGCTTTCATAGTGTTATTGTATGGTTTACATGATGCACCTAGCACAGTGCCTGGCATATAATATGTGCTCAATAATTGTTACATATAATAATGATAGAATGATTCAATATTAATATACAATATTCAATGTCTCATTTACTTCTTTATATGAAATTTCATGATTATAAACTGAGATAAGGCCAAGCCAAATAAATTAAAGATAACACAACTCTTGAAAATTCCACCCACCCTTACCAAATTATCATTTTCTTTCCTAAGAGCAGCAGAGGTATTTGTCTAGGGTTACTATTCATTAGAAATAAAAGATTAGGAACAAGCTGTTAGTTAACTGATAAATGCAGTATCTTTTCAGCTCTACCACATCTTAAAATAATGGGCTTCAGTTTATTTTTCATATGTAAATCAGTGCTCATTTTAATTACATTAAAAGGAGTGGAAATTAGCAATACAATTCTAAGAGAATGTTGGACAATTGTCCCTTCTTGTCTTTATTGGTAATCTTGATAGCAAGGCAATTTAGTAAGTCTTATTTGTGGTTCAAACTTTATATTCTTCACTGATATTTCCTCATTTGCTCTGCTTATATATCCATTGTTATCTTTAGTTCATGTAAAGAGAAAACTTAAGCTCAGAGAGGTCAGGTAACTTACATTGAGTCATATAAAATTTACCTTTGTCCTTTTATTCCAAATGCAGGTGTCATTCTGTTGTCATTGCTATTATGAACAAACCATCTGTGATTTTTCAGTTGGCCATGGCAACCAATGTCAAATATCAGGCTAATATATGCACTCCATGCGATTTCCTCCCATGGGAAAGCTGACATAGGCACTGTCTTAGTCCTTTTGGGCTGCCATAACAAAACACAATAGATTAGGTGGCTGGTAAACAACGGAAAATTTATTTCTCATGGTTCCGGAGGCTGAGAAGTTCACAATCAAAGTGCTGGCAGTTTTAGCAGCCTGCAAGGTGTCTGGGGAGGGACCACCCTCTGCTTCATACATGGCACATCTAGCTCTGTCCTCACATGGTAGAAGAGACAGACAAGCTCCCAGAGACCTCTTTTATAAGGGAACTAATCCCATTCATA
This sequence comes from Lepilemur ruficaudatus, assembly GCA_963574885.1. Taxonomy (NCBI): domain Eukaryota; kingdom Metazoa; phylum Chordata; class Mammalia; order Primates; family Lepilemuridae; genus Lepilemur; species Lepilemur ruficaudatus. The sequence goes on from CAUYRT010049436.1 coordinate 64,770, forward strand.
AGGGTTCTGACCTCATATGACCTAATCACCTTCCAAAGGGTCCATCTCCTAATACCATCATCTTGGGAGTTAGGTTTCCAGCCTCTGAATTTTGGGGAGACACAAACATTCAGTCTATAGCAAGCACTGACTGCTAAGACAGAATCATGACTGCATTTACACAGCTCAGAAAAAAATGTTTCCCTTTTTCCAAAACAGTGAGATTGCTTTTGTACAGAGCTCATGAATTTATCCATATAGTATCCCCATAGGACAATCTTATATTCCAAGCTCTTTGTATGAATATTTCAAGTTGGGGAAATGAAAAGCAGCTAGCTGAACAGTCAGAAAATTCAACAAAGGCATTCTTTGCTGGTTTTGTTATTCTGCTTCAGTCTCTTAGATTAAAAATGGCCACTGCCAGGATTTTCTGAAATGAGGTTCAAGTTAAGAATAATCCCAAATACAAGCATCTCAAGAAACTAGCTCTCTGTCCCAGTCTTTAGCTAAAAAACTTAGTATGGCCTGGATTTAAGCTGTGGATAATGAGGTTTAAGAAAGCCAGGGGAGAAATATAAGCTTTCTCAAATAGCATTAGTAATAAAAATTCTATTTATGGGCGACAAGTATGGCATTGAAGCACAATCCCTACTAGTGTGAGGAGAGCTTTAATTTAACTTCCAATTCAGGTTGCAGTAGGCCAGATGGTTAACAAATGTATTCTCTGTCTTCAGATAAAATTAATAGGATGCTTCCTCCATAAAAGCATAATGACATGATGGAATGGAGTAAAAGTTCTTATTGATGGCAACGCTTATTTAAGAAGCACAAAACCAGAGTGGGGGAAAAGAAAGAAAGAAAGGAAAAAGCTTTGCTTTTATCATCTAGTAGTATTTCACAACTGTGAGGACTCACATTTCAGGCCAACTTGATCTAGAAAATAGGAACAAAATAAGAAAAGGCTTTTGCAATCCTCCTTTTAAAGTACAAAGTTCGTGAATCCCTCAGCTATGGTCTGAGGAAACTTTGGGTGAGAGAATTGCTTCAGATTGGTTTTCTTTACTGAGATTTGCATCCAAGCTCAATTTCTTTAAAAAATAAAAAAATGAAAGAACGGCAGGGGTGGATGGGAAAATGGAGCTGAAAGGGAAATGTTGCCAGAAATAGCTGATCTCTGTAGTTAGAATGATAAAGGCATTTATTTTGACTTTATAATGATGCAATTCCAGGAGATTTAACAATAATCTTCATTCGAAAGACCCCTCAAAATTCCCCCTTGCTCTATGGCATCTTTTGTGTGATTAATATATAGACTTTGCATTTTAAATAGATCATTTATTTTGGACCAAAATGAACTGCCAGTGAAGATTATTGATTGCATTACTAGTATTACCAACATGGACAAACTAAATAGAACCTAAAAAGAACGCTGAAGGCATAGGAGGAGGAAGAGTCTACTGGTGCTTATAATTGAATGGGTGGCAACTCAAAAGAATTAGAAGGTAGATCACAATAAATTAGCCTGTTCCGGAACTCTAAGTGGAGGAGAATTGGCAGGTAATAATTTAGTTGAAATTACCTGTCTAAACGTGAGTAACATTCCAAAAAGTTAATTAGCATTGTTAGCAGCTGCCAGCTAAGTATTTAACTCAGGTGACATATGAAAGCCATCTGTTACAATGCCTGGGTACATAGTAAGCACTCAATTAATGGTTATTAATATTATTTTAAAATGCCCAGCTTTCTTATGCAAGACCTTCTTCTCTTTGGAGAGCTATAATTCCTTTCCTTCCTACCGCAATGGTCCTAGATGATTTGCCAGGTTGAAAAAAACAAGTCCTCCACAGCCATGTATGCCTTGTCTCATCCGAGAGATCCCTGCTCTCACCATGAAGAAATATTTATAAATCAGTTTGTGTTGAATGCCTAGTCATATGCAGCCCTTAACAGGGAGTAGTAAGCAAATACACATAAACTAGGATTTTTGCTTTTGAAATGGCAATAATTACATTATAATGATCTTAAACTATTTTATTGATTTTGTCACTAATGCCCCAACATGTTGTTTAATGTGTGCTAGACAGTGTGCTAAGCACGTGACATGGATTATCTCATTGGATCCTCATAATAAGCCTATGAATTATGTACTATTATTAATTCCCATACTGTAAACGAGAAAATTCATGCTTATAAATGTGCAACAAAATATAGCAAAGGATGAGCCATGTTCTTCTTTATACTGCATGAATAGCATCATGCTATCATAACGTTATTATTATTATTGACACACAATGGAATATCTTGGACAAATTAACTTGCATTAAAGCATTAAAGCACACTACTAAAATAATTTTTTTTCCCATTGATTTTAGCTCTTCCCACCCACTGTCCATTTGGGTTGGCTTCAGAAAAGAGAGATGGTATAGAATCTAAAGCAGTTCATTTAGCGTCTTCATAAGAATTTCTAGGACGAAATGGGAACTATTCATTTAAATACATATATATTTTTAAATAACATGTGTTTTGCATTTTTTCTCTTTGAGTCTATATCTTACATTACCAGTGGTAAGAGGAACATAGCATTCATGTTTAGCAGTGATATAAGAGATCTGAAAAAAAAAACTCAACATGCAATTAGTAACTATGAAATCTTATAAAACTGCTTGATCTTTCTCCCATCAAAATTTTTATTAACATAAAATATAGCCACAAAATGCACTTATAAGACAGTCTTTTTATAGTTTTTAAAATTTTTACCTTTTTTGATTTATTTATTTATTTTTAATTTTTTGCTCTGAGGATTCTAAAATATTTAGAGCATACAATATAATATGCTGGAGGAATCTACCATATCATGTAATTCAATCACACACATAGAAACTAAGCCAGCTAGCTTTTGAACTGTTGCATTCAGAATCCATTTGTCAGGTCCCTTTTGGTTGAAAAAGCAGAAAAATGACTCAAATGGGCTCAAGACAAAAAGAGAATGTATTGGCTAACTGAAATGTTCAAAGAGAGATTTTTGTTTTATTTTATTTTTGGCACCAAGCATGACTTGATTTAGATGTGTGAAGAATTCCAAGTTTCTTTCCTCTGTGTTAGTTTTGGCTTTCAAAGATACTTTCTCCATTTGGTGGAAAATTGTTGCTTGAAGTTTGAAGTTTATATCCCAATGTCTCAAAAAACCTCAGTGTAAAGGGATCCCTTCTTCAATAATCATTCCAAAAGCAGTTGCAGAATTGAGTCTAATTGAGTCCCTGATTCGTTTGTCTTGGTTCCTACATTGACCAATCAAGGTGGCCGTGATGTATAAGCCTCTAATGGAGAGCCCTGAATTATGTACCCTCTCCTAATACCAGAGGTTCAGTCAGCACAACTCGGACCAGATGGAGTAAAGAAAGAGAGGACTGGGTTTTCCAAGGAAAATAAAAATGCAGACAAAAAAGCAAACACATGTCCTTTGCGGATTTAGAATCCAGGACTCTGAATCTTGTAACTCTCTTCCAAATTGAAAGCTATTATGTTAGAACCAAGCGCTGTGCCCTGAATCTTATAATCTTCTCCATAATTGGTTTATCAAAGACATCACTCCAAAGTCTAATTAAACCCCCCCAAAAAAAAAAATGAAAGAAACTTCTAGAGGAGTTTCTTTTTTAAGTGAGAGTCTTTCGTGTCTCTGCTCAGCCTCATGTCTCTTGCATTTCTTGCCTTTTACTAATATTCTGGTGTAATGTTGGCCCTGTATAATAAGTTCTCGAAATATGTTACACAATTCATGGTTTCTCACAAGGTTCAGCTATTCTTTTTTTTTTTTTTTTGTCTTATATGCCATTGATGTTCAATTCTCTAGACTTCCATTTCCATGTGTGTCTAATGGCTACGTAAAAATATCATCATAAGAAATATTTAAAAGTTCTCTACAGTTGGTGTTGTAACTAAAGTAGCACATGATTAGAGTCTATTAGGGATTCTACTTAACCAGATTTTTCAAGAGGCAGACCCTGACTGACGGGATGACTTTTTGAAAGTGATTTATTAGAAGAGTTGTTAGGAAGAATCCACAGGAAAATGGGGGAGTGGGGCAGGGAAGAGAAAGTAGCCAAGCGCAGCGTGGTGGGGAGCAAAGTTCTACTGAAGGTAACTTTGGCTCAGTCCTGTAGGAAAGCTCTGGAGAGAAGAGAGGTCACCTCTAGAATTGTTCCATGACCAGGGGTACGGAAGCTGTACTGTCTATACCCTGGCACCAAGGCAGTTATTGGTTAAGGGCTACCCCTGGAGGCATGTAAATTCCAATGTGCTTTCAGCTGTCTCTTTGTGATGGTAAAGTTGGCTACAGCAGCTTGAGGGAAGTCTCCCATAAAGAGATAACACGTACTGGCTGTTGAGGGTGAAAGTACACCAGTGTCTTGAGTAGAAAAGTGATTAGAAGGGATACAGGACCAGCTCTGACACTTTCTGTTTTACAGCTTCTATTGGAAAAGTGTATCTACATACAATCCCTCTTTTCTCCCAGCAAGGGAAAAAATGCTTGCTCAGTGAAGTTTCAGTATTGTCACTCAGGTCTCTTTCTTTGGGAAAGTCAGAATAGTTGGGATTGGTTGGTCATCTTCTTTTTACCGCCACTTAAAATGGAAATCCACTTTTGTAAAATCACAAATACCTAGGCTATCAGGGAATGATTTTATAAAAACTGTGAGGTCAGGAGTGCCTTGTGATTACACTCATAGCTTCCAATGCAAGAAAGCCTGGAAGTAAATCCCAACTCTGCCTTTTTAGCTATAGGAAATATAAATGAAATTACATGTATCTGTTATACACATTTACAGTATCTGGTACAGAGTTTATAGTTAATAAAGGGTAGCTATTTGATGTGATATCATTATAATTATTATAATTGTAAAAATTCTCAGTTACTTAGGTATTTACTTATGTAAAAAAATTGACTTCTTCATGATGGTTACAAACTAAGAGTAAAAAATTTAAAAATAAAAAAAGAATAAAAAATTGACTTCCGTCTTCACAATTAATCTATGGAACTAAGAAATGATAGTAGCAAAAATACACAATTTTTTGCTTTTTTTTTTTGCCTGAATGTTTTAGAGTAAAAAACCTTTTTTAATTGGATATTTTGCATGTATTTGTCATAACCCTCAAAGATGCACACTGTCATAAAGAGATAGCAACGGATCATGAATTCAGACAAGTATCAGAGCCTCTATTTTTCTCCTTGTAAAGAAATTTTCTATGACAACTTTTATTAATTGGAAATGCATGCTTATTGTGCGAAAATGGAACCTATTATAGGAGTAAGCAGAGAGAGGAAAATAAAATATATTCACATGCCAGCTACTCACAGATAACTTTAATGTCTTCACATATGCAATACATGTATTTTTTAATTCAATAATTCCACATATACTATAAAATTCACCAGACTTTGTGAGTATCTGTCAGTGTGAATACATTTTCTTTTAGAGCTTCATTTATATTTGTTTGGCATTCCATAAAATGAATAAAAAAGAAAGCCAGTTATCTGAGGTTAATTGTTGCCATGGATATGCCAATTTACTAAAATGTCAATTTAAATTTGGGGTAAGTGGCAAGGCTTTTTAAAAGGACAAAATCTAAATTTATGATAATTATTTTGTGTCTAACAAAATTCAAGATATAACTGTAACTATGCTAATAGTTAATATGCTAATTCTGAGAAAAATAGATGAATCAAACACTGATTTAGGGCACATTTTCTGACAAATATGTGTGAACACATGATATGACTTTTAGTACCTTATCTTTGATGTGCATAGGAGGATTATAATATTTTGCTAAAAAAAAATTCCTAAAATGTCATCAGTTTTCTTGCTTTATTTGAAGCCTCTACTGAGTCATCACCAATTTTTCTGCAGTTGTTTACTGCTCAGACTTTCCCAATCTTTATTTGCAACCACTTTACATGCGATCGTATGATTCTCCCACTTTTGCTGACTTGAAGAAATGCTGCAGCTCCTACAAGGTTTACAAATTGACTTTGAAAATGACTTACTACTGTGATTATTGATATTGTAAATCTGAAATGTCATTAGAATAGAAATATTTAAATTATCTTCAAATCTATAAGGGAAGAAAGAATGACCTGACGGAAGGAAAGGAGAGATGTTAATGTCAACAGCCTGGGGATTCACTTTACAAATGATCAGTTTATCAGTGAATACTTTCCTGTCAGAATTTTGCTTATAGCCTGATTTATCTTTTATACTATACCTGTAACAACGAGGCCTTCTACCCCATTAATTTCTGAATTCATCCTTTATTAAATGAACACTTAGTTTCATATATAAGATAATTTATTGTTGTTCTTTTAAAAGATATCTGTATTAGCCTAAAAGTATTAGACTTGAGATATTAGACTAAATTCCTATAAATAAAAGAATTCTATTTACAAATCCTTTCTAGTAGGAGACAGAGTGCAATGTAAATCCATCTTTATAGTTGTTTTTAAAAATAGTGCATAAATGAATACATTGTTTTGAAGATCATAGAGCCTGTATTTCCAATTCATAAGTATCTGCTTTGTAGTACTGATCCCTCTTAATAATTTAGCTCACCCATCACATGTCTTCAGTTTCCTACTAGAACCGATTTAGCTCTAGAGGAATCTACATTTTGCCTTAGAAATTCATAAATAAATGTACAGCCTGCCTAGTCTTAAATGTCACATCTCACAAAGAATCTCCTTGACCACTGTACTTAAATTGATAGAATCTTGTTGCTATCTCTGCACCCTATTTTCTTTGTTTCTGTTATTGCAATTTGCAAATGTATTTGTTTTTTGGTATATTTTTCCACTAATCTGTAAGCAACACTAGGGCAGAGGACATGCCTATTTGATTCACCAATATATTCCCTGAACAGAGCACAGTGACTTGCACATGGCAGGCACTTAATGAAGTGTTAACTAAGTAACTGGATGAGTGAATGACGAATGATTGCATGATCTGGAAACTAGTCACAATATAACAAATTGAATTATTTTTCTTGAGAGTTATTTTTGAGGACACTTTTGTTTTATTCTGCTGTCATAAAGACTAAACCATCTTCTATTCTAATGAGGTTTAACTGTTTAGTCCAGTCCCTGATATTAGTTGGAGAAGGTTGGATGGAAGCCCATTGCCAGGGAAGGTCAAGTACAGCAAATCCCAAGCTATCCTTGAAATCCCGAACTTTCAACAAGAAGATGAAGGCTTTTATGAGTGCATTGCAGGCAACCTTCGAGGAAGAAACCTTGCAAAGGGTCAACTCATTTTTTATGGTGAGCTAATCAAATTTCAAAAAGTGTATAAAATATGTGGTAATATCTTTCATACTAAATAGTGCAGGTCATTAGCGTGTTATGGAGAAGTGTCAAAGGAGAAATAGCGAAGATACATTTCCAGGTTACAATGATTAGCAGGTGGGAAGACCAATTTAAATCTACAACTTTAATTTCAGCATGGTCTATGCATGCTATTGTTTATTATAATTGCCTTGAAAATATCGTCAGTGTCATGTTAAAGCAATAAAAGTTATAATATTAATACAAGGTAGTATGAACTCCAATATATTTCCCACAAAACATTCAGCAGCAACCTACGACAATCTTAATTACAATTCTAAGTCGAATTTGCAAATGAAGGAGAAAAATGATAGGCAAAACATAATACTGAATGGTGGATTATGGTATTTATTTCTACTTCTCAGATTTTATCTATTCATATGTAGGTAATAGACAAATAAGGTCACTACTTCATTAAAAATTATATGGTTGTCTCAGTTACCAGAATTTCCCATAAATGTTAGAAAAATGATGCGTGCATATATTATCTAAAAGTTGACTTTATGTTTTCTTTCATCTGGGCCAAAATACACACTTGCTTGAAATTTTCTTTTTTATATCAAATAAACCATAAGATATACCTCAGAATTATCAAAATGTTGGGTGCTTTTAAAGTATCCTTAACTTCTTTGGTAAATTCAATATATCTGCATTAGAAAACTTTTAAAAACTGCATTTATACATGGCCAAAAATACTTTTTTTATGTGACATGTTTATAATCAATGATAAAGTAATTGGAGAAACAGGTTTTTTTTTTTGATAACCAAAAAAGTCTAGGGCACCGTAATTACTTCATAGGAATGCTGATTGAGTGTCCTGCAGGGAGAACATATTGTGCCTTGGTTGTATTATTTTCCATTTTCTTTAGAATTTCCAATTTTAACCTGAAATGAAAACTACAATTTTATATATAGATATGATTTCCTACTGATTATTCCCCTACAGTTTTAGCAATGCTAGCAAAAAGAAATATATATATATTCTTTTCAATAGTACCCACTTTTTAAAGGAAATTCTTTGAAATTTAGAATCCTTTGCAAATAAAATAGTAAGAATGCAACTGGGAGATTTTAGTAGAACCAAGATAGTAAAGGCTGTGGCTAGCTTTTAGTAAATATTTCCCATTTTCCTTTTAATAGACAAAGATATAACCAAGAGATGAGCCAAAACACAATGGTATCTATAAAAAGGAAATCAATAATAAAGTACTTTCCTCTACATGGATACAGCAACTATTACATAGAAATTTTACAAGTATTCATATAATTCTTACAATAATTTTATGTGGTAGAAATAATTTTAAGTCATTTTCTAGGCAAGAAATCTTAGATTAATTGGGCAAGATCTCACAAATAATGATTGGCAGATTCCAGATCAGAACCCTGAAGGGTCTACTTGAACTGGACTCTTTCCGCTCTACCATAGCTCTTCAACATGGTGGTCTATGTCTGTTTGTACTACATCTCATCCCAATCAAATTAGCCATTTACTGAGTCCAAAATGGTCCTTGTGGGGGACTAATGGATAATTGGTCAATAAGATAATCATTATGCTTCTTAGTCAAATATTAATTCACTTGCTGAAGTGCTCTCAAAAGAACAGAGAATTGACTGCATTTCCTCAGAATTGAATAATACTTGAAAAATTCAGGGAAAAAAAATCTCTCAGTTTCAATTATATTGCTGTGTTTAAGTTATAATTTAGAACCAAGTAATATACATATCCATCTATATTGTATCTTTATAACCTCCAATAGAACTCTCTAAACTCTTATCATCACAGCAAACTAGAACATGTTCAGAGGAGTCAAGTGACTTTTTATAACCAGGAAAAAGGGGGGAAAAAATCTAAAACTAAAGCCCGTTAGACCCCAAATCCTAAGCTCTTTCTTCCATGTATTTCTTATGTAGCTGAAAATTTAACACTTTGCTGTTCAGAAATCCCAAGCATCCAAATGTGCACATGCACATTAAATAAATAAATGAATTCTATCATTGCATTAAGCAAAAAATTAGATATCTCTTAAACCTTTGTAAACTATGTTGAATTATATATGGACATGCATTTCTGCTCCCAGGACAAACATATATTAGGACAATTTCTAAATAAGTATCTTCAAAGTATACAATTTTATTCATAATACCCTGAAACAGGATTCAGTTTCATCAATATACCCAGTTTTTCTAAGTCTTGCCTTGATTTGTCCTTCAAGGCTCCATGAGGCATAGTCAGCCCGTACCTGGTAGTTGTCCCTATTTCCACAGGAGGTACCCCTAGGCTTAGTTCTCATCATGCAGAGACATCATGATTCCTTCTACTCGATTACAGCCTCCCTGAAGAGCATTCTGTCTTTGAGGGTTGGCTAGGTGTTGCAGCGGAAGAATCCTAGAGGTGAGATAGACGTGGGTTTTATGTTGTGCACCATTTCAAATCCTCTTAGCCACTTACGTCACCCACCGCTAGAGTCACCAGGTCAGCGCTGTGTTCTATAGGTGTAACCTGAAAGAGTCTTGTCTCAGGTCTGCACCAAGTACCTCTTGTTTCCTGTTCTAGGTTTTCTTTGGCCCCTTCAGGAGCCTACCCAGCACTTAAGCACACATAATATGGATGTGCTTGTAGTTTACATCTGTGCTGCCCTTAGACGACTGTGGACAGGAACCAATGAACAAATGCCTCCCCTTCCTTTCCCTGGGTAGACAGCTCATAACGACTCCTTAGCAATTCACCTGGAATGGAGTAAAAAGAGTCAATGTTGGCAGCCAACTCAATAACTCATCCTTGCATTGAATTTCCTTCCTTGTTGACTCTTTTCCTGATACTTTTCCCTTGGGCTAGCATTCTCAAATAAATGTCTTGAGCATAAGCCCTTTATTTAGACTCTGCTTTCAGGGCTCAAATTTTGGTTTCTGTATTTTCTAACCATGTCATCTTGATCAGGTTACCTAATATCTCTGCAAAAATCCACTACAAAGGATTGTAGAGAGAATTAAGTTCAATTGCAAATGTAAAACATCTAAGTTGTTGCAGCCTGAGGTTCCAAGGGAAGAAGCCTATTTCCTATATATCCAAGGACAGAACTAAATAAAGGAGAGGGATTAATCAGTGCATTCAGGACGCTTCCAATCATCTTTATGGAATAAATATGAATTTTAAAACATTTAATTTACAACCCATCTGTTTTCATGAATGACGATAAGGATAATACTTCCTTACATTCACATCAATTATGTCAGGTGCTTTTGGCCTCAGTACCATGCAGAACTTTCTCAAATTAGAAAATGATGTTTCGGAAAACTTATGCACAGGATTAAAGTTAGTTTACTTAACCTGCATACAACTCCAAAAGTTCTCATTCCCTGTTAAGATTTTTATCCAGGGAAAAAAGATACTGGATTATCCTCCTACCAATATGTGATGAGGCTCGTATTTGACATATACTTCAAGCAATTGAGTTGTAATTGCCTGATATAGGTAAGCTTAATTTCAATTTATTTAGAACAAATATAATCAATAGACTTTCAGATTTAATATACAGGTTCAGATTTGATATACATTTTCTAACTTGACATATGTACCAATATTTAGCTCGGAATTATTCCTTGGCCCTGTTCTGCATTTTGACCTTTTTCTACAACTCCCAAGTTGTTATACAGGTGCAGCAAAATGACAGATGACAAACACTTAACTTGAGCCAAATGCCCACTGATATTTGCAACAGGATTTCTGTCACCCAGCACTGAAGCGCCTGCATTTTCCCTTGCGCAAATCACATGCATGCAGTCCAACTGGACCCAGTTGGCCCTGTCCTTCGATTTCTATAGCCCTTGGAACGTAGCATAATGTCTCGGATAATTGCCTTACCAAACAGTTCTTCTCACCTTTTTTTGAAACAGCTCCCCCAGAATGGGAACAGACAATCCAAAATACATACCTCTCTATCTATGACAGCTTGTTATGGGAATGCAAAGCTAGTGGAAAGCCAAGCCCTTGGTACACGTGGTTAAAAAATGGTGAACGCCTCAACCCAGCAGAGGTAAGCAACTCTGTTGATATTAAAAATTCACCTACTCTGCTAAGTATATTTTGTTACTAATGATAACAGTAACTAGCAATAACAGCTAATGATTATTCATGGGTTATTCAGTATATTCTAGGAAAAGAAGTATACATTGATTTATTTAATGCTTTAATAAACTGACCAAGTAACTACTAATATTATCCCCATCTTTCAAAGGAGAAGAATAAGGTAGAGAAGACAAAGGCTTTCACAAGATCACACAGTCAGTCGTAGATCCACACTTAGATATTATCATCATCCTCCTTATCATCACAGTTAATATTTATTTAATTCTTACAAGGCGGCAATCTTTGTGTTAAATATTTTCCACATGTTATCTTATTGCATCCTCTTGAGAAACTTACCAGGGAGCTACCATTGTTATTCCTTTATGTAGATGAAGAAAATGAGTTTCGAAGAGGTTAAGCCACTTTTTTAAGGTCACACAGTAGCTAGTAAATGATAGGATTAGTATTCTAAACTTTGATCCTCTGATAGCAGCACCCAGGTTCTTAGTCACTACCCAGTATCTTGCCTTTATGAAAAGCGATGACTGTCTCTAAACCTGTAGGAAAGTGGAGAACTAAGGCAGGTATCCACATCCTTCAATCTAAAGCATACTCTCTTTTACAATATCCAGAAAATGAGACAGAGCTGGGTTTTTTCCCCTATTAAATTATCCAGATAATTGTGTTATTTCTCCATTTTACTTTGCACATGTAGGCATAGCCAGGGACACAAAGAACATCTGTCGTTTGGAAGCTGAATATAATGCTGTTCTTTGTTTCAGCTTCAGTGGAATTTTCCTCCTTCTTGCCTTTGCATATAACTGTTTCCTTCAGGCTACCTTTGCTTTCCTTAGAGGATGGTAATAGGTATCCTAAAATACTTAGTTTTAAGTTAAATTTGTAGTATTAACGATTTCATTATGTGCACTCAAAATTGTATTTCTATACCCCCAATGCAACTCTGTAATAGATTTTGGCTGTTTAGGCACAAATTTTAGTAGGCTGCAGAAACAAAGGATTAAGTTCCTCCAACTTAGGACTCAATTAGAAAATTATCAAGTTATCACATTTCAAATATTTTTGAGACCTTATGTTGGAAAACCAAGGCAGTATTCTAATCATGGTAGAATTCATGTGTAATATTATTGCCAATCATGTTTTCTGGAATAAGTGGAATGGTGGTCTGTTCAAAATTATCGTATATACCACAACACAGAGAGTTAACATACATTCTATGCGGAGAATGCCAATTTTCAGATAAATGGTATAACATAAAATACACTAACCACTAAAATTATACTAAGCATATTTTCATTTGTGTAAACTTCAGAATGCTGCTCAGGATTTTGCAGTATATAAATATACCGAATTATCAGATCTTATATGCACAAATGTTGTTTAATAACATTTAAGCGAATGCTACATTAACATACTAGCATCTTTACATGACTTTTCCTTTATTAGGAGAGAATTCAGATAGAAAATGGGACACTTATCATAACAATGCTGAATGTGTCAGATTCTGGTGTCTACCAATGTGCTGCAGAAAACAAATATCAGATAATATATGCAAATGCTGAATTGAGAGTTTTAGGTAAGTCATTTATTTACAACCAAAAAATTCAAAATGACATTTTTAGCAAGCTAAAATTATATATAATCTGAACCCAATTTTTCTCTAAATTAGTAATTGCTTTCCCCTGAAATAATGGGAAATGTCTAAATTAGCTTTTTACAAAATTCAAGGTGGTAATTATTATTATGCTTGGGCAGTACGCTAGGTCTTGGGGAAGAGCCCATCATTGGGTGCCTCCAAACTAGAAGAGGCTTCTCCAATGTTGATTCTAGCACGAGGTTTTAAGTATAACTCAAAGAGTATCTGTTAGGAATATTTTTGGCTGCAAATTAAAAAGTAAGAAGAGAAAATCACAACTTACAGTGACTAACCAAACAGTGATTTATTTTATCTCTTAACAAGAGGAGTGTTGGCTGCCAGCTATGGCCCTGCAGCTTGACCATGTCATTCTTTATACCTTCCTCTCATGCTTGTACCCTCACGGTGTCAAGACAGCTGCTGTGGCTGAAGAAATCAAGTCTATACTCAAGGCAGCAGCAGAAGGACTGATCACATCTGTCTCTTTCTCTAGAAAAGAAAAATTTCCCTGATTTTCCACAGCAAACTCCTTTTATGTCAATAGAATCTGTCACATGACCATCCAGACATCAAGGAAAACTGTGAAAATAAGTGGCTATAGTGGAAAATGCTGAGATTAAAGGATTTTGAGAATGATAACCTGGGAAATCCAACCAGTGGTATCTTCCACAATAAATGACTTCTTGATAGTTTTCAACCCATGGCTTTCTTAGTGGTAGGAAGACCAAGAGAGGAAGGATCAAACAAAAAAACACAAAATTTTATGAATTTATAGGTGATGATTCATTTGTTAATTCCTTCAATCTCTACTGTTTTATTGAACATTTAGTATGTCTAAGCCCTATTAAGACTAAGATTTTTACCTTCATTGAACCTAGAGTTTCAAGGAGAAAAAAAGCCAAATTTAAATGTGATTTTTTTATGGCTAAGAATTGAATAGTTGCTACTATAATACATGGCAAGTTAATGTAACCTAAATTGAGGACATTCCCTTTAACCTGAGATTGCAAAAAAAAAAAAAATATATATGCACAGATCAGGTGAAGGGCAGAGAAGCAACACCTGAAAAGCCCAGAAGCAAGAGAGCATGGCATATCTGAAACACTTCAGTCCACTTGAACTTTAGATTATGAATAGAGATTGGCACATAGATTCCAACATCCGTGAAGTGAAACACTTAGATGTGTCCCAGGCAGTCTAATATTTTCTCATCTTCATGAATCGGCATCTTCAACATTTATTTAGTGGGGACAAAGCTGCAACTGACAAAGACTTTTTTTTTTTTTAATTTCTATTCAGCTTGTCTGCTTCTATAGAAGACAGACTATTTACATTTTGCTAGTTAAAAGTTGCCTGAAGCAATCTGACATAGTGATATAGTATTTCTGACTTATTTCAGTGGTATTCTATAGCTGTTTACACATATGCATATATGTGTATACTCAAATTTAGGATTTTTTGGGGGGGGGGGATAGAGTCTCACTCTGTTGCCCAGGCTAGAGTGCCGTGGCAGCAGCTTAGCCCACAGCAACCTCAAACTCCTGGGCTCAAATGATCCTCCTGCCTCAGTCTCCCTAGTAGCTGGGACTATTGGCATGCACCACCATACCCGGCTAATTTTTTCTATTTTTAGTAGAAATGGGGTCTCATTCTTGCTCAGGCTATTCTCCAACTCCTAAGGTCAAACAGTCCTCCGGCTTCGGCCTCCCAAACTGCTAGGATTACAGGGTGAGCCACCGCACCCAGCCTTAGGATGATTATTTCAGCTGCAATAGATTTCATGATTTTCCTAGTTAGGGTTAAAATTCCCTCTTCTGTCTCTTATGGAACCATCTTCACCCCTTTATTATAAATGCTTTTGGAAATGTGATTTTTTCCTAACTAGCATCCTCCCTACCAACTTACTTTTGTTATTGTAATGACCACTATCAACACAAAACTTTAAAAAATTGACAACAACACAAAAATAAAAGATAAATTACGTTTCTTTTTTATTGAGCATATACTTGTGTCAGGCACTATGCTATAGTACTTTACAGCTGTTGTCTCATTTAATCCCCACACTAACTTCTTAGGGTCACATCTATTGTCATCTTCAGTTTACAAATAAAAACAGAGACTCTGAAATATTAAGTTAGTAACTGGTCTGAAAACACCTTGAGCATGGTAGTTTGAAAAAGAGTTCTGGCTATAAACACTTGATTCTGTCTAATATACCAAGTTACCTCTTGGATTACTGATTTTCAAGTTAAATAAGTGAATAATTTAAAAATTTTATTTTTAATTTTGCTTTTAGCCTCAGCTCCTGATTTCTCCAAAAATCCCATTAAAAAAAATTCAATTGTCCAAGTTGGCGGAAATATTGTCATTGAATGCAAACCCAGTGCTTTTCCCAGGGCAACTATCTCCTGGAAAAGAGGGGTGGAGAGCCTCCGACAAAGCAAAAGGTAAACTAATCTTTATTTTTAAAAGGCATTTTTAAGTATTTTGTAATATAACATCTTCCAAATTTCTAGCATTTCCTAGGTCTTTCAAAATTCCCTGCTCTATGATAAACTATTAATGGCACAAACAGAGATGCTGACATTTTTTACATGATAGTAAAAACAAGAGAATCTTATAAAGCAAAGATCAGTTTGCATAAATTGGCTGCGATATTTTCAGCGCATACACTTATAATAGCTATATTTTTTTAAAAAAAAATCCTTTAAGACCTTTTTCTATATTCAGTTTGAAGGCTTTTTCCCAACCTGGCCTGCTGAGAAATCAGTGCAAAAAACATTACACAGAGGAGAAAGACGCTCATTCGCACACACCTGGTGTTGCGGTTTTTAAATAGTCACACAGGTGTTCACCCCATGACAAAATGAATTCACCACAGGAAAAAGTGTAGAGAGGTTCCCGTAGAGAAAGAAGTTTCCTTCCGTAATGGATACAGTTGAGAAATCCTAGATCAGCACTGGCGTGTTTTCTAGGAGAGTTTGACAGAACATAGCAAGTGTTTTTCTCTAATTATAATCCGTTTCATTCTATTATAGTATAGAGCCTTGTATACAAAACGGGTGACTAGACCACAGATGCAGCTCTCTTTTAATGACTCACGTGTGTTACTGTGTGATCAGATATGCAATTAAATCTATGGTGCATGAGCCAGTGTGCTAAAGACATGAAAATCATCCCTTTTAGTTCCATGTGCTCCTCTTCGTCCCCATACATGTCACAAACTCACATGCATGCCAAGACAGGCAGGCGCAAGGCCAGGTGAGAGAGAGGACAACTAGAGCCTGATGGAAAATGGCAATTGTCAGTCTTGGAAGAAACAAATGTGAAAACCTGGAGAATGACACCTAAACACTTAAAAGGGACAGTCACAACTCCAAATTCTGCCAACTGTTGTTTGGTGGGAAGGTAGACACAGCTTCATAGAACTTTCAAACATTTCAGGGACAGCTAGAAATCTGTTTTGGGACTGAATCTCCCAAGCCAGGAAAAAATAGCCCTAGGCTGGATACAGGGACACCATTTTGTCATTTCTGGTCTTAAGGTTTCATTTGTGGTGAAGTAAGAGAGAATAAGGGGTTAAAACAAACAAAAAACAGGGATCCCTCCTAACTGCGTCCAGTGCTACCTACCGTGGTTGTAGCCGCTGCCTTGAAGACCCTCTGCATGTACATGATGAGATGTGCAATAGAGAGACCCTGTCAGGTCATTATTCCTTTCCTCATTCTCTCCTGTCCCCAGATGTCTTTATACCCCAGACTGAAGCTTTTCCGAGGACAGGAATTCTTTCAAATGTATCTTTGTATGACCTGTTGCCTTGGCACAGAATCAAAATTCAATAAATATCTATGAAATTACGGAATGAGTCAGAAAGGAGGAAGATGTAGCATATTCCCAGCTGTATAGAAAGGCTGTTCTTGGGGAAACGCCTAAAGACGTAAGAAAAGATGCTTCAAAACTGTAGTTTGAAAAAACGTGAAAGGAGCCAGGTGCGGTGGCTCACGCCTGTAATCCTGGCACTCTGGGAGGACGAGGCGGGCGGATCGTTTGAGTTCAGGAGTTCAAGACAAGCCTGAGCAAGAGCGAGACCCCGTCTCTACCAAAAATAGAAAGAAATTAATTGGCCAACTAAAAATACATCGAAAAAATCAGCCAGGCATGGTGGCGCGTGCCTGTAGTCCCAGCTACTCGGGAGGCTGAGGCAGGAGGATCGCTTGAGCCCAGGAGTTTGAGGTTGCTGTGAGTTAGGCTGACACCACAACACTCTAGCCCAGGCAACAGAGTGAGACTCTGTCTTAAAAAAAAAATTATAATAAGAGATAAAAAAAGGTGAAAGGAAACCTGCTGCCCTGGTCCAAGTTGGGCCCCTCCTTTGATGTACACTGCTGGAGAGACTGACTCCCAACAGATTTAGACGTGGATCTTTTTAAACGTTTCTTCTTTCATTCCAAAAATCTAATCAAGGCTTGAACACACGGCTGTGAAATAGGAAAACTCAAGAGATCCCACAGTATCACACAGAACACTTTGTACTGAGGGTCTGGGAAAACTGATTAGCTCTGCCTCATTTAATAAAGTGACTCGAAAGTTCTAGCCCAAAGAGGAGCGATGACTTCATTTACCTTCCATAACCCTTAAAGGACCAAACAAAGGGTATGTGTGGAACAGAAAAAAAACGAAGAGGAAGGATTTGGGTAAATATGTGAAAATGAGAAAAAAATAAAGATCACAAGGGAAACTGCTTTTTAAAGCAACTTTTCAAGTTTTTGTTTCATTTTGTTTTTCCCCATGTAGAATAAATTTAGCATCTTTTTAGCCTCAGCACAGTTGCTAATAGTCCTAACAGATTCTGTATTGTCTCACTGCGATTGAAGGAATGATTTTTATTTACAGATTATTCTTTCATAATTCTATCTTCTCATTGCTTTAGAATTTTATTACCAGGGTTTAACAAAAGAAAACAAACAAACGAATTATCTCCTGAACCCATTCTTAAAAGTTTAAGTAAATTGAGTCCCAGCAGAATGTGGTAATTACAGACATATATTTCTGCCCAGTATAGATTACATTAAGCAGTAATTTGCAAAGGGTCACAGAGCCAGCTCCGTGAGACTTTGTGTCTCTGCACACTTCCTAGACTGTCCCCTCTTCCCTTGTCTTCTAATTTGACTGGTTTCATTAAGTGCATGGCTTCAAGCTGCTTACTGGGAAATACAGCATGTGTGCTTCCGTTTGTGTTGGGCTAATGGCTTCTTAATAGTCTTATCATGGGGACTTACAAACAGATCGAAGGTAAAAATCAGTGATAAAAAAGAAAGGAAGGTAGGAAGAACAGAAAGAAGGAAGGGAAGAAGGGAAGAAGGGGGAAGGAAGGAAGGAAGGAAGGAGAGGGGAAGGAAGGAAGGAAGCAAGGACGGAAGGAAGGAAGGAGAAAGAGAGGACGGAAGAAAGGAAAAAGAAGCAAGGAAGGAAAGGAAGGAGAGAAGGGAGGATAAGGAGAAAAACAGAGAGAGAGAGCAGGAGAGAAAGCAAGAAAGCAGCAAAGAAAAGTAAGCAAGAAGTGGCATTACTGTTTCCTGCAGATGCAGTGTGGTATACTAAAGAGAGATTCCAGCCCCTATTCTACCCAACTTAGAGTGTGACTTTGGGCAAGTCATTTGTCTTCTATAGGCCTCCATATGAAAAATGAATTTGAAAGACTTCATTTTCTTAAAAGAGGAAAGAAAGCCAAGATTGATTATTTCTTCTATATCTTTGGTCTTAACTATTAGGTGATAACCAATTTTTTATTTTTCCATGATCAGAACTCTCCTTTTCAAAACAGTGTTGCCAGGACAGATCCCAAATCCTAGCAAAGTAACTGCATTCAGCTTGCAAATAGCCACCACACTGGAATAGGACAATATGAAAGCAGTAGTTAGTGCCACAAAATATTTCTTTCTATATTTGAAATACAGGAATGAAGGTTATTTGATTGAGTGTATTTGTGTATGGATTTTGCACATGCGTATATGTGTGTGTGTGTTTAGGGATAGGCATCATACTTCCAGAGAAAATGAAATTAAATATCCTAGGAGCCAGGGACAGAGTGTTGGCATAGAGGTTGGCTGAGAAATTAATTTTTTGATTTGATTTCAAAATGCAAGGTTTATTTCATATGTAGATACACTATTCAGTGTTATATTTGAAAGGGGCACTAGAGATGATTGAGCCCATTTTCCAAATTGTGTAGGGCCAGATCCTAAAATCAAACACAGAACACTGAATCCCATTTTTAATGCCACATCAGGCTGATTATTTCACTTAAATGGCAAGAGATAGATAACTCCTAGCCTCTTCTACTTCTGTTAAACCATGACACAATTATATATATATGGGAAGAATAAAAGAGTCAGTTACAGAAAAAAGAAGTTTACATTTTTACAATGATTCCAAGTAGAAATAGTTTTCAGTTCTTGACCTTGAAAATACCTATGTGGGGAAATGTACATTTTTAGTCTCTGTTATAAAACTTCTATATGGTACTGTCTACTTTGAAATTTCATTGTCACTAACTCTTGCTGCCAATAAAGTATAACTACCTCAAGATAGTTGAGAGGGCTCTAAAGAAGCCTATTCAAGGTAATCATACTGTATTGCCTGCCGACTTATAAAAAATAGTGGCAATATATAGGTTTTGACAATTTCCTCCAGTCTTACATGAATCGGGACAGCTTCCATCACATAGCTAGTAAGTGATGAAGCTTCAATGTGATGCTAAGTTTCCCATCTCCGTAATCGCATCTTTTTCTCTCCGGGGATAATGGTGAACATACTCCACTCTTCATTTTTTGAAGGGCTGTTGTCACATGATTTAACCTAATTTGACGTGTTGGCAATTCAGACCCAGCATCATTCCTTAATCCAGTGAACATGTTTCTTACTAGCCTACGTACCATAATGGAAGTGTTGACTGTTTTAAGGGTTCTTTCTTTGCAGCAAGTGTCTATATATTCATAGCAGACCGTCAGAGTGGAAAAGTTTTTCTTGAACTAAAAATAGGTAGATGGCATTACAGAGTTCGAGGGCTGTCTGGTTTCCTGCTAAGAGTGAATGGTCAGGCAACATCTGTCTCATTCTTTTTGGAGGCACCAATGCTTTAGAAATAGCACTTAAATTGAAGAGAAGCAAAAGATATATTCCTGCGGGAGAAATTAGGATGTATTACAAAGAGCAATGCGTTGGGAATTAGAAAACATTTTCTCTCTGGGATTCCAGTCTCAGTTCTATCATTGATTTAGAGTAAATGATGATGACCTTGAGTAAAAATGCTACACTACTCTTTTTTTCTTTGAGGTTATTGTTTCTCAGATTTATTTTAAGATGAAATAATATGAAAACAACTTTGAGAAATATTAAGCATTATACCCATGCAGCGACTGCCTGCATAGGAATTACATAGCAGGCATCAGTAAAAAACTTTAGCTTGGCAGGTTGACATCGCAAGTTCTATAGTAGTTATAACTTTGTATGTGTCACAGTGATTTACTCAGGTGACTAAGTGACCAAGCCAAACATGATGATTGCTGTAAACTGTCATAGCAGCTAAAATGATCTGATGGGATGGATTCAGAGTTTACCGGGAGCCCTGGCAGCTACACTGTAAGCTCCATGAGGGCAGTGAGCAACAGTCTTTAATTCACCATTATAAGGCCAACACCCAGCACAAATCTGGAACATGGACAGCACACATTCAATAAATATTGTCAGTGTTGCTAAGTTAATGAAAGTTAAGCTTTACTTTGTTTTACTGACTTTAGAGATTTTGTAGTTAAACCAAACACTTTAATAATTAATAGACCCATGGTATGTTCATTCAGTTATTAATTATTTCATTCATGCTGCTAAGCATTTATTGAACACCTATTATATTCTAACTCTTGTACTTGGTGCTGGGGATAAAATGTTAAGCCAGCTAGCCATATGACATGTAACATTCTCCTTGCCCTTTCTTATGATATCGTTTTTCTTTAAAGCTATGTAAAGTCAAAGATCTAAGTTCAAGTCTCAATTCTACATCTTAGTTGATAACTTCTAGCACGTACTTTAACTTCACAGGCTCTTAATAAGTCCATGTCAGAGAAAATAGTACTTGTCTCTCCTCTGAGGTTGTAGGAGGTGAGACTCAGATGACACAGCCTGTGTGGAAGGACAGGTGATCTGTACACACGACACTGCCACTGGATGCATTTATTGCTGTCATCCTAACCTTTATGGAGATCCCAGTTTTGAATGTTTACTTCTAGCAGCCACAAAAACAACTGCAAACTTCACCAGGGACAGTCAGGATGAATACAGATTAAGCTTATCTCTGCAAGGCATTCTGACGCAACTGAGGGAATCAATTCCACATCTGCTGAGTTTGATTAATCACTTCTCTTTTTCCTTGTGGATCTACTTAGCAAGTGAACTGTCAGAAATCAAAGTCCTAGATTTGTCTCCTTATGCCCCGTGACTGCTGGCTACCCATTCAGGGATCGCCTCCTGAATTTAATAGGAAATGTTAATCCACTGGAGAGATGGCTCATTGTTGTCTGGTGACAGGCAGCATTAAATACGATGCCTGAATTACCTGAGGTTTGGTCATAGTGGACATATAAGCTCTGAACAATAAAAACAAAGAGGTGGAGAAAAGAAATTTGGTCCTATTATTGAAAGAATAATTACTGAATTCATAAAGTAATTGACAGCATTTTTTTCTCGTTTTCCTAAAAAAAAATCCATTTTGCCCTCATTTCCTAAAACATAAAATAAAATATAAAATAAAATAAAATCCAGCTATATGTCAAACTGTCATCAATAATGACAATAACCATTTTAAGTATCTCCTATATGCCAGCCAGTGTACCAGGCACCTTGCATATCTCAAAACATTAAAGCACATTCTTTTCCAGATTCAGATATTTTTCTGAGGATCAGAGTTGGCATAGAATATATGGCTCCATTTGTGTCATTTTTACCCCAGTAATCTCAAAGAGATAAATACAAAAGCACTCCAGAATTCACAGAGAATCAGACTCACTCAATTGCAGAGGTTCTACCCGTTCGTTGGCAATTGGTCTCAGAATGTCGTCATATTCCTCAGGCTTTAAGTAAGAGGACAGCTGGACTCTCTGGAACCAATTCCATTACCTTTATCTACTTACCCCAAGTCTATATATTTGCAAATAGGCCTTATCAAATCACAGATTCTGTGTGATTTATCTTACAATAATGCCACCATTAAACTCTGTGTGGCCCTGGGCACTTGGCAAGTGCAGGTACCTTATGGGAACAAGTAAACCTATTAGGTGGCATGGAGTCTCATTCAGTTATTGAATAAGTGGGGCTTATTCAATATTTTCGCCTTCAAGCCCCAAATTTGGAAGAGATCCACTGCACTTGCTCCTGCCTGGCTCTGCAGTAAGTACCCTGAGCCCTCCCTCCTCACCATCATATTCCATCGTGGGAAAACCACAGAGGAAGGTTTAAAGATCGCAGGGAAAGTGGAAAGAGGGAGAAGCCAAGATAAGAGAGAAGAGATGAGGGAGGAAAAAGGGTGAGAAAAAGGACCAGGGGAATTCCCTGCAACAAGGAAGAAGTGGTAGTTATTGAGCAAGTCACTGGATCTTTCTTTGCTGCATGGGTAAAAAGGTACCCTTGGGAAGACCGGTTTGAAAGCCCTTAGCATCGTGCCTGACACAGAAAAGAAACAGAATAAAGATTAGTTTGTCTTCATTCTTCTCCTTGCTAAACTACCTGGGCAAAGCAGTGTTTCTAGTTACAAAGCCCGTTGCCCAACACTTAGCTACCATCACATCTTCTCCCTGGAGGCTTTTGTCCACCACCTTACCTCGTGGGGTCTCAGCTAAAGGGGGTCTGGCTGCCTCAGTGCAAAAGAGCCAATTATAGGATTCTCCCTCCCTGCTTGACGCTCTTCTATATATTTTACAATATCTGCCTGCTAAATCA
Source organism: Lepilemur ruficaudatus (assembly GCA_963574885.1). NCBI lineage: Eukaryota > Metazoa > Chordata > Mammalia > Primates > Lepilemuridae > Lepilemur > Lepilemur ruficaudatus. Next base: position 87,831 of record CAUYRT010049436.1, read on the forward strand.
TGACTGTTCCTTTTTCTTCTACTTTACTCCCAAGTGCTCCGTCTTAATAGAATACCCCCTCCGCAAATGCCTTTGCGATGGGACATGAGCCATCATGCAGAGAGTGCAAAGCAGGCTTCTCTACCCCTTCCTCCTCCTTGCAGAGCTTCCTAATGGAACAAGCAAATAAACCTAATTTTATTTTGTCTCACCAACTACTTAATGTAATAGTGCTTAGTACATCAGGTAGCATGAGTATCAAACAGGCAAATGAACCATATGTTCCCATGTTTAAGGAAGAATGACAGTCTGCATAATGCCAGGCTTATTACAATCTCCCTTCTGGGCTGCCTCTTTGTAATAAAATTTTAAATTGTTCATACTCAACTCCTGAGAGCCTTGTTAAGGTGAGCCTTTCCGAGGGAATGCATGTTGAAGATGTCAGGAGCTATCTGATAGTCTTGCCTGTGTCGCACAAAGATGTAACAGGCTAAAATCCTGCGTGTGCCCTGTCAGTCTCGCCCTCATTTCCCCCTCTTGCCATCCAATCCTCCTTCCTTTATCCCTCTGGCCTCCACCGGTCTGAGGCACTCACCTTTCACACCATGCATGCAGAACCACCCACCTGCCGTGGTCTGAAAAAGCTCCTGTTCATTAAAGATATAAAGCCTGTCTTTAAATCCAGCCTGCCTAGCTGGGCGAGTGCTGTTTCACCCGCTGCCTTGTGTTGGCCTATTATTGCTGCAGTTCTCTATTTAAAATGTTTTCATGATGGGTAATGACATCCTGTGGCTTTCAACCAAGGACAAATATGACAAAGCAAAGAAGTTTCACAAAATAAATAGCATCTGATACATTCTTGTACTCTATCCTACAACACAAAATGGGTAAGTTTCATTGTAGAGTTGCTGTGAATTCCATAGATTTCAAATTTGATCATGAAACTTAAGAACCTTGGAAAAATGCAGATCCCAGAGCTGGGCCCAAGATTTTGATTCAGTAGCATCGGACAAGGAATCTGTGTTTTTATAAGTTCGCTCCTTCTGCCTCCATGAGAACCTGACGCTGGTGAATAACACCTAGAGAAACACTGGTTTGATGCATACATATCTAAAGTAAAAACCGTCTTCATTTTATCTCCTTTCCAACCCAGAACTTTGCTTCCTAGCCAAAAATTCAACCCTCCCTTTTATCTCACTGTTGAAGAGATGTAAATCTTCAGTTCTCTTACTTTTTGAAAATATGAATATCATTGCCCCTAGAATGGTGTCCACTTCCTTTTAGTCCTTGCTTCTAATTTCTGAGTGACATTTATATCTTTCAAAATTTACATAAATATTCAAGAGCAATAATTTTATAGACAGAAAAGGTCAATTATTCACATGATTTGTAAAAATGACCTTTTGTTCTTGGTTTGAGTTTTGAGAAAAGAAGTGATTACTGGAAATATTTAAAGTATCATGTCCTCCCTTACTTAAAAAGAAAACGGTTGCTCAACAGGTGTTTGTTACACTCACAGCTTCTTATAGATGCTGGTGAGCATATAAAAAATAAATAAAAATAAATAAATAGAAAAAGAATTGCTATCTATGATGGTCCAGTTGAAGAAATAAAAGCAGGACCAATAGTGTAGAAATCAGTCTTGTTAATATCTTCCAAATGAGAAGTGAAGCTGTCAAAGCATTTTTTTTAATCACTGGCTATAATTTTCCAATTTTCTTTTTTCTTTTCTTCTGCATTGGAACTTTCTAATTTTTTTTAAAATGGAATTTATGCAAGAATACCTTCCATCAAACAGATAAAATGGAACCAATGTGGCTAATGTCCTGACGGGAGAAGCCGAGCTCCACTCCATGGAGCTCACTTCCTCTCACCCACAAGCATCCCACGCAGTGACCTAAGAATACCCCAGCTCTCCGGATAGCGTAGTTTGAGGACTCCTGATTTGAAGTGACAAACCTGATTCTCAAGTGTGACTTGTCAAACTATTCATTTATTTATAAGCACAGTGGCAAACCAATGTGACAGGCCTTGTGTGAGATTCTGGGTTTATAAATTTGGATGAGCTCAGAGTCTCTTGGGAAAGGCAGACAGGTCAACAGCCCCGGTGCAGTGGGGCGTGTGTCACCAAGAACGTCGGACGCGGCGAGGATGGCGCGCTCACTTACTTGGCTTACAGCAGTCCTGGAAGGGCTCAACAGGTCGGGGGTAACTAAGCCGGCACTTGACGGGTGAGTAGGAATTTTTCCAAGAAGAGGGAAGTGAGAGGTACAGGCTTATTAGGTGGCCGTCTTACTCTATTCTCAACATCATGCTCGGTGCCATTTCAAAGCTTTAGATGTAGACTTCCTTCGTTGATACAAGATACATTTTCCCCAAGATTCTTCTAAACACATATAAAGGGGACTCAAAGCATTTTGTGAGTCATCTAACAGCTAACTTTTTGACTCCTCAAGGAATGGTTGGATATACTTGATAACATACATTTTTCATTCTCTCACCAATTAAATTAACCAAATGCTGCCAGAAATCCATCCTCCCTGTACTTGACCCTGAGTTTCTTCATATAAGAATGATGATGATATCCATTTATACAGTATCTGCCATGGGCGGGTAGTGTATTAAGATGTTAGATACATCATTTTAATTTTTACAACATACCTATGAGTTATTTTTTCATATTTTTAGATGGGTAAAAGTAAGACTTAGAGAAGTTAAACATCACACCCAACTAGTAAGTGACAGAAAAGCATTTAATTCCTCGAAGCCAGGACTCCAAAGCCATGTGCAATCCTAAACATCATACTATAGGATTTTAATTAGATTTCTGAAGAATTATAGTGTCCATCTGTGGAGCTAAAGGGAGACCTTCATAATATACACATTATTTGTTATTTGTCTTTTCCAGAGTTAGACTAAAAAATCTTCTGAAAACAGTGATATATAAGCTCAAACTATATTTTTATATCACTAAGAGGTATAGAATAAGCCTATATGTTGTCTGCATAATGATAGGTGAAGTCTTATTGATTCTTACCAATAAAATAAATCAGTCCTTTTAGTGGTTTAGCATCCTGCATCCATAGTGTTCAAAGGACTGATGGGATTTTTAATATAACACACAATATAATTTTTGACAACATGTAGACCTAGATATGGAAATTCAATAAACAGGGATAAACTCCCTAGGCTCCATAAAGGAAATGATGTAGGCATGAAAGTGTATAATACAATTAAGAATAAGAAAGAGTTAAAGTTAGCAGAAAAGAAGTCATCTCCAAGTCAGTCCTCTATTCTCAGAAACTTTTGTAAGCCTAGCTTTGTAGACTCTGAGGAACACAATAATTCAGTAGCCAAAGGGGATCTAGAATTGGAAATTCCACTGGCATCCATCACTTTCAAAAACCACGTTCAAGATAGCAGGGGGAATCGTTTCCCAGATATCACCTTCTGAAATCACCAGATTACAGAATGCTGGGGTGAAAGGGTTAATAATCATTAGTGTCCCAGCCCAATTCTCTCATCCTTTTATACCTGAGGGAAACCACAGACCACAGGGCTAAAGATACTAGTTTAAGGTCATCTGGCTGTACTTGAATCTCATCGATCTATCCCAACGTTTACAGCAGGAATAACTTTACATTTGTAAAATTTCAAAGCCCCGAGGAAATCACACAATAGACTCATCATCATAAATGTAATAGAAGCATAGCCAAAATGTCCTCGCAATGTTCAGACATCTCCATTCTGTTCTGCACAACTCTCTTCTATTGTATTTTCAATTGGTTCTCCCCTAGTTATTTTGGGAGCACTGTTTTTGTTTTGTTTTGCTTTGTTTTTAATTCTTTTAAGTCTATATTCACAAACTTTTTTATCTTTTACCAACTTCATAATTTTCCATCTTTTCTTTTGATTTACTTAGGCTGTGAGGCATGTTAGCATATGAATCTATATTAATTCCCCTTTGTGTTTTCTCAGGCATCCCAAAATACTGCAGCAAATGGAGACACTTTTCTTTATCTTTTCCTTCTTTTCCTGAACAGCTAAATATTCCTCTTAGGCCTATTTCACTGGATTAATTTAGCTAAGTTTTCCATCTGATGCTGTTCTGTTAATGTTAAATCACATTTTCTTAACATTTTGTGGGAATTGGCACCGCAGCACACTCTTTGGCATGGCGTCGGAATAAAGACACATCATGACACCAAATAATTATGTTATTTAGCAACTGCTCTTATCCGCCATCCGCCTGATTTGTGTCATAATTCAGTCACCCTGAATCTGTGTTTGTGTTCTGTGTCAGCCACTACAAAGCTGACACTTAAATTATTTGTGTACATTAAACAAGGAGACACGTTTTGATGAATTCAGAGGGCTGAGCATCTGATGCTTGCTTTCTGCTTTAGTGTTTAGGACATTTGAACCACAGACTTGACTTTGGATCGTTTGACTGTTCACTCCAGTGATTATGCACTAGGCATAAAGCACCACTAAAGACACCAGGAATTCTGAGGAACTAGAAAAGGGAAGCAGTAACATTTTTATTCCCATTTAAATTATTAATAAAATGTGTTTGAGTCCATTTCTAATCTCCGGGTAACCTTTCTAAACAACCCTCTCCTATCATAATTAAACCCTTTCAGTTAGCTGCGTAAAGACCCCAAATCATCTTTGAATAACCAGTTTATGAGAAGTATATCCTTAGCTCTTTAATCTGCTTAAAATATATATTTCTCTAGTCCATTGAGAGTTGTATTAAAAAAGGTAACTTAAAAACACTCAAGCATGCCTCTTTCTCTCATAGGCACCTGAGCAATCCCAGCTTTCCAACAAAACATAGCAAAATTAGATTTATTTGTGTTATCAATTTAGATGCCACTTCATGTAGGTTTTTACAGGTTTTCATTTTTGTTTCCTTTACCTTCCTCCCCCTGGTTCCCCACCTCAATGCCCATATGAATTTAATCACAGTGTGCCTAATGCAACTCAATACATATGCCCAAAGAAACATTATTATTTACTTGGAGCTAGGACAAAGGCTAAGAAAGTACTAGAGATGTTATTGCAACAATTCTGTGAATCAGATGAATATTTAGCAATCCCCCAACAGAATTTATATTATAATAATTAAAAAAATTTTACTCTCTCTGGCTTGCATTGTAACCTTTCACTTGATTATCAGAACCGTACAAAGGAATGATTAAGATTTGCTTTATACACTCAAGTCTTATCCTGGAGATTTGAATGTACAGTTGACCCTTGAACAAAATGGGTTGAACTGAGCGGGTCCACTTAGACTCAAATTTTTTCCAATAAAAGTTCCACCAGCTCTGCCTGCTTCCCCTGCCTCCCCTTCCACCTCCTCCACCTCTTCCGCCCCTGCCACTCCTGAGAGAGCAAGACCAAACCCTCCTCAGCCTGCTCAACATGAAGACAATCAGGACGAAGACCTTTATGATGACCCACTTCCACTTAATGAATAGTAAATATATTTTCTCTTCTTATGATTTCCTTAATAACATTTTCTTTTCTCTAGCTTACTTTATTGTAAGAATACAGTGTAGAATACAGATAACATACAA
>CAUYRT010049437.1:0-12626 GCA_963574885.1 Lepilemur ruficaudatus
TTCCTGTTTTGCTAAGAGTATATAAGGGGGTGTCTTTCCTCATTCCGGGTCTTCCGCAGCATGTAAGATTAGTGGGAACCCCAATAAAGCACTGTCAGAAGAACTCCTGTGCCGTGTCTTCCTTGCTGGCGAGGGAGGCGCGACAACCAATGGGTCAACAAAAAAATCCAAAAGGAAATCAAATAGTATTTTGACACAAATGAAATTGGAAAACCACAAATGAAACTTCTTGGATGTAACTACTACAGTACTAAGACAAGTTGATAATGATAACTTCTGACGTTTAGAGAAAAAGAAAGGTCTTAAATAAATGACCTAACTTCAATTCCTAAGGAATTTAAATAGAACAAAATAATCCCAATGTTTGCATAATGAAGGAAATAATAATGATTAGAGCAAAAAAGTTTATATAATAGCTAGAAGACAATAGAAAAGATCAAATAACTAATAGTTGACTTGTGCAAAGAAAACAGAATCGAAAACCTTTTGGCTAGAGTGTAGTTCGTTTCTCCATCAGCCAGGAAGGACATGTTGAGGTTGGCATACCCATCAAGGACAGTAACTACCATGGCTTCCAGCACTTTGGCGAAACCTCAGATGCATGGCCTCCTGGCCAGGCGTCTGTGGATCCATATTGTCGGAGCATTCATCATATCCCTGGGAGTTGCAGCTTTGTATAAGTTTGGTGTGGCTGAACCAAGAAAGAAGGCATATGCAGATTTCTACAGAAATTATGACTCTATGAAAGATTTTGAGGAGATGAGGAAGGCTGGCATCTTTCAGAGTGAAAAGTGATTTTGGAACATAAAGGAATTTTTCAGTTGATATACATGGAAGTTTGTCACTGACCTATGTTCCTCAGCTATGAATAAGTGGGCTGAGGAATAGTTTCTCTTGATAAATAAACCATTAACAGATACAAAAAAAAAAAAAGAAAGAAAGAAAGCCTTTTGGCTAGATTAACCAAGGGAAAAATAACAAGAGGATTGACAATAATTATAAATGAAACAGAAGACATAAAAACCGATACCACAAAAATACAAAGATAATAAGACAACTGAGAACAATTATACGACAAATTACACAAATTAGAAGAAAGAAATTTCTCAAAACAAAACACTCACCAAGGGCCAGGCGCGGTGGCTCACGCCTGTAATCCTAGCACTCTGGGAGGCTGAGGCGGTCGGATAGTTCAAGGTCAGTTCAAGATCAGCCTGAGCAAGAGTGAGATCCCCATCTCTACTAAAAATAGAAAGAAATTAGCTGGACAACTAAAAATATACAGAAAAAATTAGCCAGGCATGGTGGCACATACCTGTAGTCCCAGCTACTCGGGAGGCTGAGGCAGGAGGATCGCTTGAGCCCAGGAGTGTGAGGTTGCTGTGAGCTGAGCTGACGCCACAGCACTCTAGCATGGGCAACAGAGCAAGACTCTGTCTCAAAAAAAAAAAAAAAAAAACTCACAAGTTTAAAACATGAAGAAGAACTACTGAACAGACCAATAATGAGGAAAGACACTGAAGCTGTAGAAAAAAACCTATCAACAAAATGAAGCCAAAGATACACTTAAAGGTGATACACTTAAAGAAGAATACTGTCAATCCTTCCCAAACTCCTTAAAAAAACTGAAAGGGACAGACACCTCCAAATATGAGCTCTTTGCCTGTAATCCTAGCACTCTGGGAGGCCGAGGCGAGCAGATTGCTCAAGGTCAGGAGTTCAAAACCAGCCTGAGCAAGAGTGAGACCCCGTCTCTATTAAAAATAGAAACAAATTAATTGGTCAACTAAAAATATATAGAAAATATTAGCCATGCATGGTGGCGCATGCCTGTAGTCTGAGCTACTCAGGAGGCTGAGGCAGGAGGATCACTTGAGCCCAGGAGTTTGAAGTTGCTGTGAGCTAGGCTGACGCCACAGCACTCTAGCCCGGGCAACAGAGTGAGACTCTGTCTCAAAAAAAAAAAAAAAATTCAACAAACATGAGCTCTTTTCAGGCTTCTTCAATTTTCAACTTAGTATTATATTCAGCAAATAAAAGAGAATATTGTAGAAGATTCTAGAAAATTATTTTCTAAAATACTATTTCCTGGCAGCTGCTGTAGAATATTCAGGAAGTATTTTAAATTTGTGGCTCCTGTGCTTCACTTTCAAATATGACTGAATCAAAGATAAAATGAACGCATTAGAATTTAAGGTATAGACAACAATATTTCATGTCACTGAATTTCTAGAATCACACTAAACTGGAGTAAAACTTGCAAATCATCTCATAAAAGAAGATAAATATCAAGGTCAAACATAAAGATTTTTTTTTTGGTACAACACCCACCCTTTTTTTCTTTTTTCTGAAAGCAGAAATCTTGAAGCTTATACATACAAAGCTGAAACTCCCAAAAGACATTCTAAAAGTAAATAAATAAAACCCTTTGTGTATATTAAATATTCTGGAGGTAAGTGATTCTCACCCGAAGAGACCAGGTTTCTGTAGTTCTCTAACATGACATTCCTATACAAATTCTGTTGAGCAGGGTCCAGGTATTCCCACTCCTCTGGAGAGAATTCTATGGCCACGTCCCTGAATGTCAACAAATCCTGGAAAAAAATAAATAAAAAACACTTTGACTATGTGCCTTAGGCAGAATGCTTATCTAGGTATTTCCAGATATTTCCACTCCTCCAGAGAGAATTCCACCACCACATCCCTAAATGTCAACAGTGCCTGAAAAAGTAAAGAGTAAGTATTGACCATGTGGCCATGGGCAGAGCTCTTAATTTGACTGAAGACAAAATAAGAGATTTTAAGAGTACTGTCTCTAACATATATGAGTGACCTGAATTACACAAGATACATTTTAGCACACAACTATTTCTTAAGATATTCTCTACCTCCATGGAAAGAGAATGATATATGATCCACAAAAGTAATGTAGATATTATATAGAATACAACACTAAAGTATCAACACAGAAACACACATTTGAGACTGCTATATTTACATCATAAAGAATCAGCTGTGTATACTCCACAGATGGAAAAGTCATGGTGAGTTAGAAGCATATTTTTCAAATTTTACTGTGTACAGCAATAAACTGGAGATCTTGTTATAATTCAGGAGATCTGGGTGAGGCCTGAGACTCTGCATTTCTAACAAGCTCAACAGTGATGCCAAGGCTTCAGGTCTAAAAGCCACACTTGTGTACAGCAGAGGTAGAACACCGAGGGAAGAATTCATGGATGACATGGAATTGAGAGTTTTATAAAATATACATACACATATAACCTGTAAAACATACAGGTTATAACATAATAACAAGAATGGTAGCAATCCTTTTTGAACATTTACTATACTAGATGTCATTCCATCAGTTTTTCATATGCTAATGCCTAAAATCAGGAAATAATTCCTGAGAAAAATAATACTATTCTTTCCAATTTATGAGAATATTTTGCCACTTATCCAGTAAACAGTAGAGCTTGGGTTTTATCCCAGTTTTTCTGACTTAGAATTTCTCTCAAAGGAATATGCAGGTCAATACACAGAGACAACACCAAAAGGAGGGTTCAAACAGGTTTCATAAGTGAGAAGAGTAGGCTGGGCGTGGTGGCTCATGCCTGTAATCCCCGCACTCTGGGAGGCTGAGGCAGGAGGATCGTTTGGGGGCAGGAGTTCAAGGCCAGGCTGAGCAAGAGCGAGACCCTGTCTCTACTAAAAATAGATAGAAATTAGCTGGACAACTAAAGATATATAGAAAAAATTAGCCGGCCATGGTGGCGTATGCCTGTAGTCCCAGCTACGTGGGAGGCTGAGGCAGAAGGATTGCTTGAGCCCAGGAGTTTGAGGTTGCCGTGAACTAAGCCGATGTCACGGCACTCTAGTCCAGGCAACAGAGCAAGACTCTGTCTCAAAAAATAAATAAATAAATAAATAACTGAGAAGAGTAATGTAAACAAGTTAAAAAGGTAGCAACAAAAATTGATCAAATAATGCTTACACTATCTGCAGATAAATATGTAGTAAGTATACACACATTAAAAGTGATAGAGAACACATTTGTTTAAAAAATATTTAATTATAAAAAATTGTAAATCTGTTGATGATTTTTTTAAACATACTATGGAGACCAAAACACACAATGATATAAACAAAAATAAAAGCTATTGCTCCTCAATCTTGTATTTTCGATTTTTGTTTCATTTATTCTATATGCCCTGTAGTATTTTAATTCTTGTTCCCTTTCTTGAAAATACAGAGATGTAATAAAGAAGCGTATGTTTGTGACATGAGGATAGAATAAAATGGAAACCTACAGCACTGAGGCCTGTTTTAAATCTCCCAATTTCAAAAGCAGTATCTCTAGTCAACAAATATGAGGACCCTTATTCTCCAAAGCAAGCTACAAGAAAATGGAAACTATAAAAAGGGGGAGTTTTTGCATTAAAAGTGGTTTATCCACATCACTCTGTAAATTCCCCAACGATAGCATTAATGACAAAGACAAAAATAACTAACTTTATAGTGAAGGAATCTGGCAGAGAGCCCCTTAACCAAGTGAATGAAGTTACCAACTGCTGTAATGAGACAAATTGATTATCAGGTGTCAGTGAACACAGATGGACATAATCACCACTGTGATATGAATGGAGAAAATTTGATTCATTATCTGAATTTAATCATAGAAAACAGAATCTGTAGGGGAGGGCACAAGTCATGGTATGTCTTCAAACTGGCCATGTGATGCTAACTGAAAGTCTGGGCTGAGAACCACTTAGCTGCTGTGTGCATATAAATCACTGGGTATTTCATGCCCCACAGTAATGTGGTTCTTCAGGCTTGCAAAAGGTCTTTGAATTAGCTTCTATAACAAGTCCTTTGTTAATGCAGATGATGCTCTCCCTAAAGCCATTATAAGAAGCACTGTGTTAGAGACAGCAGGTACAGCACACAGAGTTCCTTCCCTCCAACACTCTTACCACAACACAAACACTGTCCTGAAAGATCACATTCTCTGCTGGCCATTTAAAGTTCAGAGGGCTGGCGAAAGCAGCAATGTCTGAGTCAGCATACATTTGTAAAACAACATGCACACATGCATTAATGCAATCTTTACTAAGCAGGTACCATGCGCTCACCAGTATGTTACAGAGCACTGCGCTGGGAACGCCACATCGTGTCAGAATCTCCATAATATTATCGTGGGAGTCAGATACTAGTTTTTCCCAAATTCAAAGCAGGACTCAAAAGAAAGACCCAGTCTTTCTATTTCTCTTCTTTTTTCTCTATTACTGATTTTAGGAAACTACATACAATAAAAACTAAATATAGACTGACAGGAGTATCACAGAAAAGGTTGGAGTGTAGTTCAGAGAAATTTGCATTGTTGTGTGAATATTTACCTTTTTATAACTTGTGGAGCAACAATGGCAGCAAGAACGAAAAACAGGTTGCTAGCCGGGATGTCTCTAGAAAGGTTTTAATTTAAAAAGGTCCCCAAATATATATTCCTTTATTCCCATTTACCTGTTTTCATGTTTTAAAAACTTTGTGAGAGGCACGTGCCTGCCATGTTGAAGGAAGTGCACGGCGGCAGAGACCAGCGGGACGAGAGGAGCTGGGGAGGGGCAGTGAGTGGGAGATGGGGTCAGGGAGCTAAGAGGGAGCAGGATCAGGACCTCATGAGCTGTGGGGAGAACTTCAGCTTGTCCTCTGAGTGAGAGAAGAGCCATGGGTGGACTCTGCAGAAGAGTGACATGAGCTGACTCACACTTTAACAACAGGATCCCTCGGCCTGTTTTGTGGGCATAAACTGTAAGGGACAAAGGCGAAAAAAAAAAAAAACTTTGTGAGCACTACCTTTGAAAAGACAGCCACCCAAAAGTCTAATCTCTTCTAATTGGTTCTGTGAGAGGAGATTCCAGGGAGAAACAAGATCTGGACCAGGCTCAGAATAGGGTGGATCTGGGCAGGCCCGAGGCTTCTCCTCTCTATGCTGCCGGTTTATTTTCAATTATCTTTCCTAAGCCTACTCAAGAGAAATTTTACTCACATAGTTTGTTTATTTTTAATTTTTAAACTCTATTCTTGTCAGTTTTATAACACATAATAAGAAGAAATTTGACCCAGACACAAAAGGTTTTCTAGGAAAATTATTATAAGCTAAATATTTATTCTTAACAAGGTAAAGCAATAGAAACAGTAATCATAATGATAGTAAGTCTTCTGTCCATGAGTAGTTGTTCAGCTGGTGACATCAGCACACGGCAACATAAGGGAAGTGGCACAAACAAAGACCAACTCCCTTTTCCCCCTCCCTTGTTGGGACTGACCACAGAATGCTAAATTCAGCCATTTATAATCTGTTCTAGACTGAAAGTTTCTACACATTAAGGAGCGTAACTGCTTCATCTGGTTTCCTCACAATCAGGTAAAATGGAGGCAATCGGTTTATGTATCAGTTTGCATCTCCAGACCTCCTCGTTCTTGCCCAAGTACTAGGAACTGAAGCAATTCTCATCTGGGCATCAACCATAGATATTCCTTCTATGAAGGGAGAAGCAAACCCTGGATCACTCATTCCTCTCCCTCTGAGGTGGAATCAGGACTAAACTCTTTTGTCAGCCTGAGCCCAGTCTGCACAGGACATCCCCAGTGTCTCAAAGACACCCAGGTTCTGCTGAGAGGATCCCTACTGACATTAGGCTGATGCCCCCATAGTGATCCAGGCAGGAGACACTAGGCCTGAGTCTGTGGGTCAGAAGAGAGAATAAATCTTCTCTGGTGAAGCAGCTGACCCTGCATCAGCTATGTGCTACTACCTGTCCATGGTCCTCTAACTCTGGGATAAGAAGGACAAGGTATAATTGGGGTTATGGCAATTTATATTTTGTGCCCCTGACCTTCCACTGCTGAGGTGCTTGTTTACACTTACAGATTCTGCCACCATATTCTGTTTACACCAGCTGCCCCTCACACAACTACAGCAGAACACTGGACAAGGTCTGGAAAATTCAGAGAACCCCACTCCAAAAATGAGACTTTAAGATATCTATGTTGATCTCTCTCAATGTAGAAAATGTCTCCCCTGAGTTTTCTGTATATCCTCAGTCTAAGTCTGGCCCTGTCTGTGAATCCCAAGTGGAGGCTGGATCTTATACGCAGATTCTAGGTGGGATCAGCCTGGCTCTGTGTTCTTGGGTGTTACAGTGAGGAGAGAGAAGCTAGAGACAACCTCTCATGGAAAGGCTCTAACACATCCTGAACCCCAGGACCTAGATATAAATTTCAAGCTATAAATTTAGGTCTTGGAGGGTGGGGAACTGGCAGGAGCCTTCTGCACATCCACGAACATTTGTAGAAGAGTAGGATAGAGAAGTTGAGATCCTAAGGCTTACTCAATGCACAAGTACAAACCTGGCTGAGTTTTTGGGCCCTATGTACTCTGACTTCACTTCAAGTTCTGAAGATTCCAAGTGCTTTGAAACAAAGAGCTGAAAAGACTGAATGCTGCCCTGTGAAGTTACTTTTTGTAGAAATCTGCTCTAACTGTTCTAAAAGATACTGGAGATTCCAAATAGGCCACATATTTTGAGGCACACCTTGCTGCACAATTGCGGGTTGTGACTAGAAGCCTCAGACGAAAAGACACCTCTAGAATGAAACCTGGTAGGTACCTTATATGTTTCTATTATGTCTGGAAACTCTAAACAGCATTTCAGAAATAAAATAATCTCCACCCCAGATAATCTGTAAAACTATCCAAAATGGTAGAACAGAAGGAAAACTGTTTTATTACATAGTTAAACCAAACTGTGATGTACATCATAGGCAATCTGCTAAGAGATTGCAAAAACAAAGAAAAGTCACTGTTAATTAGTCTTCAAGTAGGAGACTTGACAGTACCACTTGTCATATATCCTGAATTCCTCTGGTAATTGGGGAGGCTATCTCTGTTTTGATTATATTAAAAGGAAATCCTGATTTAGCTATACTCAAAATAAAAATAAGACTTCTCTTGTCTTCATAACAAGATGCAGATTTGCAACTTGGAGCCAGGTGCCTGCTGAAGGTAGCCTCCTACTTTCCTACAAAAAATCTGGATAGGGCTCTATCATTCTGGGTATTTAAATTCAAAGCAATTAGTTCCCAGGTCCTAGAAAAAGGCATTCCTGAGTCAAAAAGAATGGCAAAAGTTCTATTTAGCTGTTAAAATAATTTACATATATTTTGAAGCAGCAGGAAAGAATTTCAATATAAAAGTTTTCTAAACTAAACAATTCAAGAAAAAGGAGGGGGTCAAAATTTCTTCTCTCATTTTAAATTTTGAGAATTAAGGCTGGATGCGATGGCTCACACCTGTAATCCTAGCACTCTGGGAGGCTGAGGCGGATGGATTGCTCAAGATCAGGAGTTCGAAACCAGCCTGAGCAAGAGCGAGACCCCATTCTACTAAAAACAGAAAGAAATTAATTGGCCAACTAAAAATATATAGAAAAAATTAGCCGGGCACAGTGGCGCATGCCTGTAGTCCCAGCTACTCAGGAGGCTGAGGCAGGAGGATCGCTTGAGCCCAGGAGTTTGAGGTTGCTGTGAGCTAGGCTGACACCATGGCACTCTACTAGTCCAGGTAACAGAGTGAGACTCTGTCTCAAAAAAAAAAAAAAAAATTGAAAATTAAGTCTCAGATTTCCAATTTGCATTTGCCATTACCCCAGACAGCTCTACCTCCATGGTCTTGAGTTACAAGAGGAGCAGGATTCAGACACCAGAGGAGTAGACTTGGACACACACAGAGGACAAAAAACGAGGGTTTGTGGGGAAAAATAGGCAGAACAGAGAAGGTGCATGCTATCAAGGAATCATGAGCGGGGAATAGTGCAGTTAGTTGAGGGACTGGTTTGTGCTCCAGCTACAAGTCCAGGTGCGGCTATGTCTTATTCTTTTCTCCATGTAGGAGATGAGATTTTGATCACTTGTTCCAGATTCTAGGCTGCTGGGGAGACCAGGTTCCTGCCACAGATTCAGTATCTTGGTATGGAAATAATCCAGGAGTCACCTGGGTATTTCTGTGGGGTTTTGGTGGCAAACTCTAAGAGCAAATACATCATGGGTGCAATTTCTGAGCTTGGACACTTGTTTTTAAAGGAGCATGGCCATGCCATTACCTAGAAGACAAGTGTATGAGTGGACAGAAATCACATGGTGGCAGCAGGAAGTAAAGAGAGGTCTGCCTTCAGAACACATTACTTCTGTGTCCTGAGAAAAAAACAGCTCAGAGCTTTCTGAGCTAAGTGAGGTATGGAAAACTGATCAGGCCCAGAGAGACATGTGTATGTGACTTAAGTAAAACCCCTAACACATGCTTGGGGGCAAGTGTTCAAAGACATTTTGTTTCAGACTATCTGCCTCACCCATGATCTTCACGTTCCTGAAATGTGTGATACAAAAAACAGTATAGCCAATCAATATCTTATGATATTTTCATGTAAATTCTTGGTGAACAACTTACACACTGTGTCTTTTTTTCCCTTAAAATTCCACTTATACCTGATGCCAATAGGAGCTTATATTCAGGGCAAATTGAATCTATGCTCCTGGGTGGCCATCCTCAAACTTTGCACACCAAATAAGTCCTTTTGTTTTGCATAACTCTCAGAGCACATAATCAGGAATTATAACAGCAGAAAGATCAAAGTGTTCTCATCCCAGCTTTGTCTGAAAATGAACAAATGTGCAACAGTACACCCTGGATCAATAATGTGTCATGGAAATTGATGGAAACCCTTAACAATGATGCCATGATGCATATGTGATGATATACAAAGGAAGTCATAACCCATGTAATATAATAAAGCAGATTACAGCAGCATTAAAAATGTAATTCAGTTGCTTTTGCTTAGTTTGTATGTATTCATTTTCTATGAATTGTGGTAAAACATACTCCCTTTTTGAGAACTTAAATTTTCTTGCATTTTAAATGTGTATTGTTTAGGCTGGGCATGGTGGCTCAAGCCTATAATCCTAGCACTCTGGGAGGCCAAGGCAGGTGGATTGCTCAAGGTCAGGAGTTCAAAACCAGCCTGAGCAAGAGTGAGATTCCGTCTCTACTAAAAATAGAAAGAAATTAGCCGGACAACTAAAAATATATATAGAAAAAATTAGCCGGGCATGGTGGCGCATGTCTGTAGTCCCAGCTACTCAGGAGGCTGAGGAAGAAGGATTGCTTCAGCCCAGGACTTTGAGGTTGTTGTGAGCTAGGCAGACGCCATGGCACTCTAGCCAGGGCAACAGAGTGAGAGTCTGTCTCAAAAAAAAAAAAAAATGTGTATTGTTTAAGGTAAATTTTTTAAAATGCATTTTTACAATATACTTTTAAAACACTGAATATTTAAAAATGACATCTAAAGTATTTCTTATAATTTTTACTTATTGACTGTGTTCTAAAATTTTTTATCTACGTTATTTTTTAGAAATCATTAGTCCAATAGCATGGTCACAATATAGAAAACATATGGGATATTTCAAATAAGAAAATGACAGAATTTGTTTTGAGGAAAATATACCAACAGTTAGTTGGTTAGAATTCACATGGAGACAGGTGTCTTAATGACAACACATACAAAGAAACAGACAAGCAAAGCCCAATTGTGGTTTGCACCAGGCAAGGTGAAGCAAGACTGAAGGGTGATTGGGGTGACGGGGAGTGTGGTTAACGACTGAAAGTTTAGGTGAAGCCAGGAATGCAACACTAAGTAGGGAGTATTAGTAATTAATGGAGAGTTACTGAATAGTTATGGAAAGGGTAATCAGAAAGTTGTAAATTTAGTATGCTGTAGGATTAAAATGTAAAATAATAGTTTACTAAATACAATATTAATTCCCCCAGTCCAATAACTGACATATTCTTTTCTTACTGTTATATCACTTAACTAATCTAGGTGAATTATTTTAACTTCCAAGTGACGATACTACATTTTGAATCTTCTCTGCTCTCATGGATGGCTTTTTTTTCCCCCTCTCCCCTCCATCTGACTTTTCTTTTTCAGTTTTACCGACTGTCTCTTTCAATCTTCCCCCTGGACTTTGCAGGTTGATGGTCATTTGAGAAGCTGAGACCTAAAAAATAGGTCCTGCAGATGTCAGTTTCACCTTACATGCACGTAGCCAAACGTTCTTTAAGCTGTCACTGTAAGGGGTATGGACCTTACAAAGGCAGCAACTTTTTGCTCCCTCTTTGGAGACCTGTCTTAAAGCCATAAAGGACTTCTTGGTTTTGTTTTCATGCATGCTCATTTGTATCATTTTCGAGTCATTTATTTAGGTGTGTTTGCCTTTGATTTAAAATGTTGGTTTACACTTAGAAAGTGGTAGGAAATTTTTTGGTTTTTATTTTTTTAGCCTTATCTCCCAAGATAAATGAAAACATGCACTCAGGAAAAAAAAAAAAAAAAAGCTTATTTAAACATCTCAAAGACAAATAGCTTTAAATAGTGATCATACTAGACCTCTAATAAACAAACATGCCCCATCTCCATACTTTCTTCTTGGTGTAAATTTCAGATAGAAAAAGCCAAGAAACAGGCATGTCTGCTATTTATTCAGACCTGATACAAAATATTTTGAGGCTGGGCGCAGTGGCTCATGCCTATAATTCTAGCACTCTGGGAGGCCAAGGCGGGAGGATCGTTTGAGCTCCGGAGTTCGAGACCAGCCTGAGCAAGAGCGAGACCCCATCTCTACTAAAAAAAAAAAAAAAAAATAGAAATTAGCTGGACAACTAAAAATATATATAGAAAAAATTAGCCAGGTATGGTGGCGAGTGTCTGTAGTTCCAGATAATTGGGAGGCTGAGGCAGGAGGATTGCTTCAGCCCAGGAGTTTGAGGTTGCTGTGAGCTAGGCTGGCACCATGGCACTCTAGCCCGGGCAACAGAGTGAGACTCTGACTCTAAAAAAAAAAAGACAATCTGGTAACCTGTGTGTGCCTAGGAAAGATGTAAGAAGCACAAAGATATTTTACAAGGAGTATTAACTGAATATTCTCTGAATCCTCTCATGTATAATATTCAGAAATAAAAAAATAATTAAAAAGAGCCACCCACTGCTCTGTAAAAGAAATGATTAACAATTAAGACACTCTGAGACAAGTATACATCAGACGAGGGTCAGAAGGAGGGATACCTGAGACCATGAGAGACTCCACAGGAGGAGGTTGCAGAGGAGAACTGGAAGGAGAAAGCCCCCAAGAAGCTTGGAGACCAGCGACGAGGGTAGGTGGAGCGGCTAACTTTCCCCTCCCTTGCATCTCGGACTGCTAGTGGGCTCCTGGGCGGTTGGAAAGACCTAACAGCAGCCCAGAGACGGCTGCTGCCGGTGAGCGGTGAGCCTCTTGTGGCCACGGCACCAGGCTTCCAGCTCCCCCGGGACACCTCCCAGCCCACAGACTCAAGCCGATCGGCAGACGCCATATTGCCTCCTCCCCTCCCCCTTCCCTACCCGCTGCTGCTGAGAGAGACAATTTAGCCACCACCCGGAGGCATCTCAAGGGAACGGGACCTTCCCATTTGGGGCCCTACAGCAGACTGAGGGGTACTCAGACTGTGAGCTCCCTATCCGCCAGCCCTCCCAGGC
>CAUYRT010049440.1:0-30546 GCA_963574885.1 Lepilemur ruficaudatus
GGCTAGAGTGCCGTGGCGTCAGCCTAACTCACGGCAACCTCCAACTCCTGGGCTCAAGCGATCCTCTTGCCTCAGCCTCCTGAGTAGCTGGGACTACAGGCATGTGCCACCATGCCCGGCTAATTTTTTCCATTTTTAGTAGAGACGGGGTCTCACTCTTGCTCAGGCTGGTCTCAAACTCCTGAGCTCAAGCAATCCTCCCGCCTCAGCCTCCCAGAGTGCTAGGATCACAGGCGTGAGCCACCGCGCCTGGCCCAATGGTTTGAAACTTTTAAGAGAATTTGGCACCTAACAGAAAGGCCTCGAAATTCTAATTTTCAATGAATTGAGTAATCAATCATGGCCAGGTTTTTTAACAATTGTGGTAAAAATAAACACAGAATTTACCATCATAACCATTTTTAAGCCTGCAGTTTAGCAGTGCTAAGTACATTTACATGTTGTAATAGCCACATTTTGACTCGAAAGTTATCAGAGAATTTTGCTAAGTGTGTAAACAGAATGCTGCTGTTTAAGAGAACTTAAGATTTTTCATATTTAAAAGTTCAGTTTGTTAGATGTATAAGAATTCATAATGAAGAACTTGGAAAGGTTCTGAAAATTGCTTAAGAAGAAATCAAATATATTAAATTCACTAGTGCACTTAACGTATTTAAGGGAATATAAGTGGTTTTTAAAAAGCCCTTAAAAGTGATCATAAAATATAGTTGGTAGTGATATTCATGAATCCAACATAAAATTTTAGGGAAGAACTAGTATTTCAAATTTATATTTGCAATAAATAGGATATTAATTTTTAAAAACCAACAAAATAGCTCCTGTTAATCTTTCACAAAAGCCCTTTTAAGAGCTGGGTGTGGTGGCGCATGCCTGTAGTCCCAGCTACTTGGGAGGCTGAGGCAGGAGGATCACTTGAGTCCAGGAGTTTGAGGCCAACCTGGGCAATACAGCAAGACTCCATCTCTTAAAAAAAAAAGAAAAGCCTTTAGGGACACCAAAAGTCCCACGTTGACAAATAAATGCTGTGCAGTCTTCAAACCATTTGTACATAAAATATTTCAGTACTCACTTGTTCTCAAACTTGCAGGTGTATCAAAAGCCCCTGGAGGGCTGGTTAAAATACAGACCGCTGGGCTCCAGCCCCAGAGTTATTGATTCAGTGGGTCTGGGCCCAGGAATCTCCATTTCTGACAAGTTCCAGGAGATGCTGATGCAGCTGGTCTGGGACCAGACTCTGAGAACCTCTTCAGTGGATTGGCAGCTGTCACTGCCGCCACCCACTGTCCTCTGAGCTGCTCACTGCTCTGCTGTGGGCTTAATTTCCCCCCATCTCCCAGGAGGGTAACGTAACAGCACTTACCTCGCAGGGCCGCCGTGAGGGCCAGAGAGAAGGCTGCGCAATGCCTGGCACACGGTGGGCTCGCGAATACAGTAGCAATGATCGTATTACGGTTATATGCCCAAACGGCTACACAGCCTGGGTGCCTTTCTTATGTTCCTTCCATGCACCCAGCGTGGCGTTATGCGCATAGTAGGTGCTCAAAAAACACTGACGTTAATGACTCTAACTGTCCTTTTCCCACCTACTATGAACAATCCGGCGTTGCTTGCAAGGAGGGACGCTTCCATATCCACTAAAAGCACCTGGTCCACGGTGTTTGCCTTGTCCGTGAAGGTGGGAGAAGATTCCAGAAGGCAGAAGACAGTCAGGTCATCTTGTTTGCTGCTGCTCCCCAGTTGTGGCTTGTAGAGACGCGGGCTTAACCATCTGCTGAACGCCCTGTGACCCAAAGGGCAACGTAGGCTTCGGTAGGGTGGAGGGGCTGGCCTGTCAGAACCCCCGACCCCCCTTTGCCAGCCAGGGCCAGGCCGCTGCGAGGGGTCAGGAGGAGGTGCCTGCACAGTGACGCGCCAGGGCCGGTCGCAGAGGGCACAGTGAGAACGACACGGCCTTTGGAGACAGCCTGGCGACTTTTCAAAGTCGGGCCGTCGCACTGGGGACTCCTGTTGTCAGGGTGTGGCTGTGTCACCCTGGTGAGGACCCCACGCCTGCTCTGGGTCACCCAGGAGACAGACACCGAGCGCCCTTCCCCGACTGTTCTCGCGCGAGGCTGTCCTGCCACCGCGCCCACTGCTCGTGCCTGTCCTGGGATGGGAAACACGGGCAGCTGGGCTTCCCCGCGGCCGTCGGCCCGCTCCAGCTGGGGCCCCACCGGCCCCGGGTTTCCGGTATCTACGTTTTCACCACAAAATTGCTCTTCAAGGGTCTACAGATTCGACTGGAGACTGAACAAGGAAAGATTCAGGATGGGGGAGTCACAGATGGAGGGAACGCTGCCTTGTCCTTGTGCTAACGAGCACTTATTTTTAATAAAGTAACACGGCATTGTTTAGGTCATTTAGAAGCCGTTAGACTGCAAGTGAAGAAAACATGGTGCAAACATCACAGATGTATATTATATCCCTCTGATCAAGACAGCTGAGACGGGCGTTTCTAGGGGTTGGTACAGAAATAGCAAAGTGAGGGCTCTGGGCTGGCATTTCATTCCTTTCTTTCCTTCCTTCCTTCCTTCCTTCCTTCCTCCCTCCCTCCCTCCCTCCCTCCTCCCTTCCTTCCCTTCCCTTCCCTTCCCTTCCCTTCCCTTCCCTTCCCTTCCCTTCCCTTCCCTTCCCTTCCTTCCCTTTCCCTTTCCCTTTCCCTTTCCCTTTCCCTTTCCCTTTCCCTTTTCTTTTCTTTTCTTCTCTTTTCTTGACACAGTATCTCAAACCTGTCACCCAGGCTGGAGTGCAGTGGTGCCGTCGCAGCTTCGTGGCTCACTGCAGCCTTGGACTCCCGGGCTCAAGTGATCCTCCCACCTCAGCCTCCCACGTAGCTAGGACTACAGATGTGTGCCACTATGTCTGGCTAATTTTTAATTTTTTTGTAGAGACAGGGTCTCGCTATGTTGCCCCAGCTGCTCTTGAACTCCTGGCCTTAAGAGATCCTCTCGCCTTGGCCTCCCAAAGTGCTGGGATTACAGGTGTGAGCCACCATGCCTGGTCTGGGATGGCATTTCTATAATCCCTTGGGCCTTCCACTCATGGCTGCAATGTGGCTGCAGCAGCACCAGGCATCACATCCTCTCTTGATAGGACTCATATCCTATCAGGAAGACAGGAGGCTGCCTCAAACTCCTGGGCTCAAGCACTTCTCCTGCCTCAGCCTCCTGAGTAGCTGGGACTACAGGCATGCACCACCACGCCTGGCTAATTAAAAAAAAAATTTAATAGAGATATGGTCTTGCTATATTGGCCAGGCTAGTCTCGAACTCCTGGCTTCAAGTGATCCTCCTGCCCCAGCCTCCCAAAGTGCTGGGATTACGGGTGTGAGCCACTGCACCTGCCGGAAGTGGATTTTGAAAAGCACTCCTGATCAGGACGTTGGGGGGTGGGGAATCCAGACCTTGCGGGGGAGGCGTGGTGGTGTAGACACATCTCTCCCAGCCTTTGAGCTGTGCAGCTCACCAACGACAGAAGTAGTAAAACAAGCTGGGAGCATATTTTGCCTTCTTCTGAGTCACCCAGGGAAGGAAAATGGAAAGTTACCACTCTCCTCTCTCTCTTTCTCAGATAGGAGCACGGGTTCCTTGGTGGGGACAGCAGAGCCTGGGGCGTGCGACCAGTTGGCAGGATACCTGGGCCATCTCCTGCGGCCGCTGCTCCTTCCTGGCTCTCTTGGTGTTCCCTGCTCAGCAGTCTTCTCTTGGCAGGTCGCAGAGTGCCAGAAGCTTAATGAGCTTTTAAGGTTACAGATGCTGTTTTCTTTGGCTTGCTGTGCAGCCGGGACGGGGGTGGCTCATGCAGAACGTACCTCGCCTAGACAGTGACAATTCGCAGTCTACCACTGCTAGATGAAACTACGCAACATTTGCCGGTATCCTCTTGCCCTCCCTCACCCTGGAACCATCTGTTTGTCTCTATTACCGTGTACATAATGCTGCGGGGGGACTTCTGCCCCCTCCTACACAGCTCACTTCCCGACTCACGTCCCACACATCACAGACCTACACAGCACAGACCCGGAACCGGCCCTTCTGTTCAGCAGCAAGGTGTCCACCCCTAGCTCCAAGCAGGGGGCGACACCGAACTAAAGTGATTAACAAACAGTAAACGGTGCGTGGACGATTTCGGTGAATAATTAAAAGGACAGTGGAAGACCTACCACACAGAGGAAATGCTGGCTGCTGATCAGTATTAATAGCACATACATACACAGGATGACTGAGTCACCAAGACGGCAGCAGGTGGTCCTCTGAACATTTGTTTTTTGAGACAGGGTCTTGCCCTGTTCCCCAGGCTGGAATGCAGTGGTGTCATCGTAGCTCACTGCAACCTCCACCTCCAGGGATCGAGTGAACCTCCTGCCTCAGCCTCCTGAGTAGCTGGGACTACAGGCATGTGCCACCATGCCCGGCTAATTTTTGTTTTCTTTCCCTCTTTTTTTTTCGAGATGGGGTGTCACTATATTGCTCGGGCTGGCCTTGAACTCCTGGCCTCAAGCGATCCTCCCGCCTTGGCCTCCCAAAGTGCTGGGATTACAGACACGAGCCACGGCACCCAGCCCCTCTGAACATCTCTGGCTGGTGGCTTCTAATCTGTGGAAAGGAGACACGATGACATGCACACAAGTTAACCATGCTTTGGCACAAGGTCACAAAGTGTGGCCTGGGCCAACCCTTCACTGACTCAACCAAACTATTTGCTGCAACTCTGTCACAAGCAAGATCACTGAAATCAGCCACCTTTACGGGGAAGGACTGCCTTATTCTAGTTGCTTCCAGGGGGACAAGGAGTTAAAACAAATTCGACCAGGAGGGCTGGACAGAGCAGCTCAGGTCTGGAGTCGGGTGAGCTGGGCTGGGATCTGGGCCCTGCTACTCAGGAGCTGTGCCGTCTCAAGCAAGTCACTCCACTTTTCTGGGCCTTAGCATCCTCACGTGTAAAACTAGGAGGATTCCAAGCATATCCGTGGCTGGCCCAGAGGAAGGGCGCCAAACAGCGCGAGCTTTGACACAGTGTGGAATGGGTGTGCTTTTTGGCGGTGTCCTGTCACAGGAAGGTAAAGCGACTTCAGCTAGCATTCCAGAAGTGTCTGCCTCTTACCTAGTGTCAGCCGCTCTGGACCCAGACAGGAGCAGGGGGTGAAGGGTGACCTCAGGGGCTCGTAATGGACATTCCTGCGGCGGCCTCCCCAAGCAGAGGGAATGTGGGATGGAAGAGGCCAGCTAGATGGGGGGGGCCCTTGCTCCCCACAACCGCTGCCCAGGGCTTCGTGGTCTAAACAGCGACTCCATTCCATCTGTGGCCCCTCCCCCCCCACCGATTCTCGATCACCCACCCACCTGAACCAGATTATCTCAGGCTTGAGAGGAGAGCCACATTTGGTTCTGACCGTGTGGACATCTTACACAACAACGTTTCCGTTAGCTGGCGCGCAGGAAAACAGAACCCCGGCGAGCGTGGCAGCGGGAGGAGAGGACAGCAGTGTTCAACAGCATCAAGCAGGGGATCGAGGAAGATGCCACTGGCTGGCTTGCTTCTTATAAGAAAGAAATGATTCTCGGCCCAAGCGGGCAGAGCTTAACGGACCGGGAGCCTGGATGCGAGAGCACGGAGATCTCGGCCCACGAGGGAGCACATCACGGCTCACCCGCCCTGTGGGGCAGGCTCAGCAGAGGGACGGTTACGCCCTCTGCAGATGAACTGCTGGGACCATCCCGACCCACACAGAAATACAGCACGGCCCCAGGACAACCCCAGACGGGTCGTTCTCACGCCTCAGCCCAAGTCATTTCTCTTCGCCAACGTGGCAGATCGGATTAAGGTCTTAGCTGTAACTAATTCAAAAAATAAGGAAACCACAAGATTGTGTGTTGGCCTTTGTAAGTGAACTCTGCTACCTGCCCAGCTTCGTGAGCCCGGGGAGGACAGGAACCCAGGGCTTATTTATTTATTTTCTTTTAGAGATGGGCTCGCTCTGTCACACAGGTTGGAGTGCAATGCTCACTGTAACCCTGAGTCTCTGGGCTCAAGGGATCCTCCTGCCTCAGCCTCCCAAAGTGCTGGGATTACAGGTGACAATTGATGCACCTCCCTGTTAAAGCAAATGCTTCAAAAAAAATATAGTTTCTACTGGATTTTATACCTGTAGTGAAAGAGCGTTTCAGAAGCCCAGCTTACCTGAAACAGCAGTTATTTTGTTCTTAGACAGTTACAGGGTCCACCTTGGGCAAATGGATTTCACGTTGACTGAGTTTTAAACATCTTTCTCTTTGACACCTTCTACCGTATTGATTCAAGCTTTGATCAGGGTATTATTCAGAAAACTTAAGTGGCATAAGATTCTACAATAAAACTCGTTGATCCTAAACATCCAATTTCATCATATTTAAGACTGTGTTTGCCAACCCCTGGGCCATAGCCCAGTACCAAACTGTGGCCTGTTAGGCACTGGGATGCACATCACCACCTGAGCTCCACCCCTAACCCCTGGTCTGTGGAAAAATTGTCTTCCATGAAACTTAGGAACCTGGCTGCACAGGAGGAGGTGAGCGAGCAAAGCTTCATCTGTATTTACAGCTGCTCCCCATCGCTGGCATCACCGCCTGAGCTCCACCCCGGCCCCCTCTTGCCCTGCCCACCCAGCCAGTGGAAAACCGGCCCCTGGTGCCAAAAAGGTTGGGGATCGCTGATTTAAGATGCACTTTTGGTACCATTACTAATTTTCTTAGGCATGATCTGCAGGAAAACCCTGCAGAGGAAGCAACCTGGAAGCAGCAGAAACACTGCCGTGGCCAAGTCCAAAGGCACAGGCTCCGAGACACTCGGTCACATCAAGGCACGTGACCTCTATGGGCCTCCTTGCTCTTGTTTGTAACATATCAGGAACCAAAGGTCTAGCAGTTGATCCTCGAGGGGCCCTTCAGCTTTTCAATCCTCTAAGCTCGTGGGAACTATTTCGGGAATAGTTTCTTACAAAGGTAGCGATTACCCAGAATGGTCTGACTGCACTTTCTTTTATCCCACTTTTATAAGAGGCACATCACTCTCAACCTAACCAAGGTATTTTTTATTTTTAATTTTTTTGTTTTTTTTAAGAGACAGGATCTCACTTGTTGCCCAGGCTGGAGCGCAGTGGTGCAATCATAGCTCACTGCAGCCTCGAAATCCTGGGCTCAAGTGATCCTCCCGCCTCAGCTTCCTCAGTAGCTGTGACTACAGGGGCGCACCACCATGCTGAGCTAATTAAAAACTTTTTTTTTTTAGAGATGGGGTCTTGCTATGTTGCCCAGGTTGGTCTCCATCTCCCAGGCTCAAGCGATCCTCCTGCCTCAGTCTCCCACAGTGCTGGGATTACAGGTGTGAGCCACCATGCCCAGCGTAACTGGAGTTTTTTTTTTCTTTTTTTTTAACAGAACAGATTGCAGGAGATCTGGAGTGGGTCAAATCTGTATACTAAGCAAAGATGACAATGTAGTGTGTATCAAAAAAAAAAAAAGACTTTAGAATATGCATTTTAGCCCTTAGATCAGGGACAGACATGTACTTCCGTATTCACTACAGCTCCTGGCACAAAGAAAGGTGGGTACATTAAAAGACACTCAAAGACAAGACGGCAGTGGTCAGTGAGGAGCAGAGGGCAGCTGTTCCCAGTCCCCCGCCCCCCCCCCCGGGTGCAGCTTGCATGTCCCCTGGGGAGCAGCGCCCCCAAGGGGCAAACCTTTGTTCTGGGTTGGGGGAAGCAAAACAGTACTATGTGTATTTGTGCTTTTCATGATATACATAGTCACACATAAGCAGATGTAGAGCTTATCTGTGGTATTTAAACATTTCACGGGGGGTCATAGTAGCACCATGCACAGCGGCAAAAAGGCGGAAACAACCCGAATGTCCACCAGCAGCTGCCTGGAGAAGCAGAACGTGGTACAGCCACGAATGGAATATTAGCTGGCCATAAAAAGGAACGAAGTGCTGACACCTGCTACGAAGAGGATGAGCCTAGACAACATTGAGCTGAGTGACAGAAACCGTCACGTGTTGTCTGATTCCATTTAGATGATATGTGCAGAACAGGCGAATTCAGAGGCAGAAGCAGACTGGTGGTTGCGGGGGCTGGGGCAGGGTGTGGCTGCTAATGGGTCTGGGGTTTTATTCTAGGGCGACGGAAATGTTTCGGAACTAGAGGGTGTTCGATGCACACCGCTGTGCGTGGACTACATGCCACCGATTTATATACTTGAAATTGGTTAATTTGACATGAGACGGATTTCATCATGATAAAAAAAGGCAATGCAATTTCGGGGGGGTGATTAAAGAAAGGCTCCCAGGGGCGGGCAATGTGGGACAAAAGGCAGACACGGACGCTGTGTGTAAAGCCCCGCGCAGTGACGGCCATGGCCAGGAAGAGCATCCTACAAAAACTGGTGGATTATTTGATAATTCTAAGACCTTGAGATTAAATGTTTGGGGACAGGAAAAGTGTAACTTCTATTCCAAGTGTTCGCTGATTTTCCCCCCAAATTCATAACTGGACCATGAAGGTTTCCATTAAGAATTGTGCCATTTTCAACTAAAAATACGTAGAAAAAAATTAGCTGGGCATGGTGGTGCATGCCTGTAGTCACAGCTACTCGGGAGGCTGAGGCAGGAGGATCACTTGAGCCCAGGAGTGTGAGGTTGCTGTGAGCTAGGCTGACGCCACGGCACTCTAGCCAGGGCAACAGAGTGAGACTCTGTCTCAAAAAAAAAAAAACATTGTGCCATTTGAAGAGCAGTGGGTGGAGATCCTACCACATAAGGATGCCATGACCCACACTGCCCGCTCCTCCTCCCCAGGCTTCCTCTCTGAGGTTCGCTCTTCAACTCACAGCTCTTCCCACTCCCAGAGAGACTTCATGTCATCGTCCTCGGTTCTTTTTGCACAGCCAAATAGGAAGTCGAACTTCCTAAGGAAACACCAGCCAGCTTTAAAACTTAAAACCAAACCCAAACAAAAGCACTGAGGGGAGGACCGCTGTGTCAGAAACCTAACCCACATTCCGTCAGCGTAGCTGGCAAGGAAACACCTGGAGCAGGCGGGAGGGCTGGAGAGCTCCACTCGCGGGTGAGACTTGGTAAAATCTCTGCCTAACAATCTGCAAGGTGGGACCTCTGGCCCTGTAGCTAGCTTAGGGAAAGCGGCCAAAAAGAGAAAGAATCCAGTGTGTACTGGTTGCTCTCTGACTCTTATCACAAGGAAGAGAAGAAACACGGAGCAAAGCAGGAATTTGCTGGTCTGAAAACTAGAATGGAAGCGTCAGATGTCCTTGGGCTTCTACGCTGCAAAGGCAGCTGCTCTCTCTGCACACCGGCAGCAGGGGACCAGAGTGACCATCCCCGAGCACCAAAGGCACCATTGAACATTTTTTGGTTAAACGATGAGACTCACCTTTGGCTGATATCAGATGCTGGCAGCCACCACTGCACCAGGGGGCGGGGGAGAGAGGCATGAGGCAATAAACCAGATTGGAAAGTTCTGGAAAAGAATGTTGGGCATGATTACTGGCACAAATAGGGCAAGTGTTGGAGGGAATCATTGCCAGAGGAATCACACACCCCTGACACCCACTCCTGAAGGGACCAGGGCAGGTCAGGCTGAGAAAGAACTTCCTCCCCCCACCCCCGGAGGGCAGGACGGGGGTGGAGAATAATGAAGGAGGGAGTTCCGCCCAGAGAGCACCGTCAGGGCTTACTCTAGAAATGTCCCACGGCCAGGCCAGGGGGCTTCACAAGGCCCCCCCAAGCAGGATCTCATCCCGGCTGTGACTTCCGTATCACCTTTTCGAAACGGAGTGTTTATTGCAGTTGTCCTGTCCCTGCTTCCCCACTGAGCGGGAACCGGGCTGGATAGTTCATGGGCCGAGGGTCCCCTGGAGCCACGCTGGGCTGATGGCGAGAACCTGCACAGTCTGCAGAGAACTGAGCTGAGCAGGGCTGGGGGACCGGGTGGGGCACACATCAGGCCTTTTGTTTTCCTCCTGGGCCCACAGAAGACATTCACCAGCCTCCCCCAGAGTTAGGGCGTGGGCCAGCGCTAGAGTTCTGGATACTGTGGCGGGGGCAGCAAATGTGACCTGCCCAGTGAGATCTCCTCTCCTCCCCTTCTGCAGCCGTTTGCCGCGGAGACCACGAATTTACCCAGGCAGTGAGATCTGCAGGGGGTACCCCCACTGCCTGCTACGTGCTACTGAGGATGGGGAAACTGAGCCAGAGACTGGCGATGTTTGTTACCAAGAACAGCCTGACTTACCATGGGCTATCTCCTGCCGTGGGCAGAGCACACCGAGTGGCCTGTGGCAGTGGACGTCGTGGCGACCACACGGCCTTCCCTCTCCTTCACTGGAACAAAACCAGACACCTTTCCCGCCTCCCTGTGGAGTGGGAGCGGATACGGCCAGACCCAACTCATGCAAACCTCCTGGATCGGTCCCTCCCCATTCAGGCTGGAGGAGGGGACGTGGCCCCAGGGTGTTCGGAACCTCTGTAGTCGTGGGTCTCTGAATGCCTGCGAGAGGCGGGCCCTGCCAACCCATTCCCCTGCCCAGTGTTACGTGAGCAAAAAAGTTCTATTGTGCTTGAGCCATAGTAGATTTTTGGGTCTATTTATTATGGAACTATCATAACTAATACAATCACTGCTACATAGCCATAATACATTTATTCTATAATTGCACATAATTTTAGTCACTGAAGGAATGTCCTTTTCCCTCAAGATTCTGAATTTTCAGAGCTGCAACGTTCAAGGTTAAAGTTGCTGCCAGACAATGGCCGAATCGTTGAGGTAGCTGCTTATGCTGCCCGGAGCGTGGGTGTGATGAGCCGGTGCTCACTGGCTCCTGGAGGCTCAGGGACCACGTGGGTTTCACATCCGGCTTCCTGCCCACCCACAGCAGTGAGATCCAGGTTTCTCCTCCCATACAGCGGGATGCTAACCTACTTGCCCTAGCAGGGGTGAGCAAACTATGGCCCGTGGGCCTGATCCAGCCTCTTTTTGTACAGCCCTTGAGGCTAAGAATGCTGTTTACACTTTTAAAGACAAAGAACATGCAACAGAGACAGTATGTGGCCTGTGAAGCCCAAAATATTTACTATCTGGCCCTGCCTTTAGGGTTGCTGGGAGGATTACAGAGTTCAGGCCAGCGTCGGGCTCAAGGTTAGCACGCAGTACACAGTGATGCACACGATACAGCTACCAAAGTCCCCCAAAATAAACCGTCCCAGAGTCACATTCTGCATTTTGTCCAGTTGAAGGTTCTCTCCTTCCCTTCAAAAAACAAGACAAAACAAACAAAAACCTGGAAAGCTACATCTTGATGATCATGGCCACAGATATTTCTAAATTAAAAAGTTGCTGGTAGTCCAAGTTCGCGTGCTTGGAGTGTGGACTAAGGAACGGCAGCACTTCCCCTTCACAGCGAAGGGACCCGCCGCAGCGGAGGGCCTGGAAAGTGGCGGCCTGGCTCCGTTTAATACACTAAGAAAGGCCGAAACATTTTAAAGTGAGAACAAGACCTTACATAGTATAAAATGTAAAACTGAGCTGGCAACAGTACTTAATGCTGGTTTTCTCAATAAAACAATTTTGCTGTGTCAATGCGCGTATAACAAAGATCGATTAGGAGTCTCGGGCAGAGAGGACATAGAGCCGGCCTTCCAACATCTGGTGAGGTGGACGTGGACAAACACAATGCTTGGCAAAACCGGTCTGATTATCAGGTAGACTAGTTTTGGACGTAAGTGATGGACATCTCGCTGAGACAGTTTCTCGAAGTTTGTCTGCAAACACTGGGCCCCCAGGGCCGGTGCGTGCATTTTGGGGACGGAAGTTGTAGGGGTCAAATGAATCAGGAAGACATGGCAGACTGTGCTGTCCTCTTAGAAAGTCACGGTGCACATCAGCGTAGTAACGGTTTGGAGACATGCTACCACACAGGAAACTGACTCAGCTGAGCCCACAACCTCCCCGCCCCCCGTACAGCATATCGTAACAGCGCACAGGACCGGTGCTCTGAAGGACATTTTAGACACACTGGGTGTACGCAACCGTTCAAGTCAACTGTAACAGAAAACACCAAGCACCTGGTTTTCCCTCAAAAGGATTTGCAGTTTTCCTTTTTACAACTTGTATCTTCACATAATTAAAAAGGTGCAACCTTTGCATAACAACCAGATACTCTCAAACATTACTAGTGAGCTTATAAACATTAACATTTGGCAAGGAAAAAACAGTATAAAGGGACCCTGTTCCACTCATGGGTGTTAAGAAAAATTCAGTAGAGCAAATCTTTCCTATTTAGATCAGAAGAGAGGGAGAGACATTCTACCTTTGTCATGGATGGGCTTTCTGTTCTGAAACGAAATGGGACAGGCCATGTGTGTGGTTTCTCTGGGTGAGTTCCATTTATTAATCATTGTACAAAAAAATCTTGGCATTCATTTGAAGAGAAAAGAAGTTACTATATCCAAATATTTAATATTTTAACATTGTGAAAGTTCTACTTTTTATAACAGGGCTTTTTAAAATGGAGAGAACTTTTGGAAACATTTTAAAAAGAAACTTATGACTTTATTAGAGTACAGGATCCAAAACACGTTTTTAGAAAAATATAAAGTGCCCAAATACCAACTCACACAGGTGATACAGGCTTCCTGGAGCCGAACGAAGCATTCGTGAAGAAACACATTTAAAAACAGTCTAGATACATATGTACAGTTGGGTCAGTAAAGGTAAAACCATCTTTCTTGGCTTTGATGTTACTCTAATAAAAAAGAAATCAAACCAGAAAACCAACAGTTATGACTCTCAGCATGCTCCACAGTCTCTTATTAATGCATCTCGTTAATGAGTTCCTTATTATCTAATTTTCACCTTTAAATGAGAGTAGTGTAAAATCCCCCCAACCCCAGGCAGGCTGGGTGTTGGGAGTGGTCACATTTTCAAATGCACGTCCAGATCATCTCACGGATGGGGACATGGGTACTAGACAACAGCTCACTGAGGCTGGAAGCAGCTGGCTGGCCGAGCCCCAATCTCTAAGAACTGCCTGGCAGCCTTCACTCGCTACCGAGTGTCTCACGTGGCTTCCCACACCATATCATCCCAGGGTCCCCAAGGGTAAGCGAGAAGCAGTCACTCAACGTGGGGTGAGAATACCGCATGCACACGGGCGGGCGGCAGCCAGGCCGACCGGGTCGAGCCCCGACGCCTCATTCGCTGAAGCAACTGCATTCTGTTAAACGCGGACAGCAAAGTAACTAGGCCCTGACTCTGGAAGTTAGCTGCTATAGGTTAATTACAAGACTAGCTCGCTTGAGAACTGGCAGGTCGAGAGTGCTGGGGGTCCCAGGGCTGCACGAAGCCTTGGCACCTTCCCACTCGGCTGCTAAGCACGTGGAAAGGGAGCCAGCGGCATCTGAACACAGTCAGGCTCTCCCGTGAGACTTCAGAACACGTTTGTCCTGATGCTTTCAGGGCACTGGTGGCTCGAGAAAGACGACATACACACGTCCCTTCCCGTAACCCCAACGTTCTTCAAAGTAAAGACACTGTTTCTTTCTAGCCCACTGCATTCAAAAAGGTCTTCAAGTGACTCTAAGGAATGAAAAAGGGCATGAAACCGCTTTTTTCCTTTAAAAAAAATTTTTTTTAAAGGTTCAATAACTTCTTGTTTCTGATAACAAAAGCAAAACCCCATGTTTGGTCTTTGGAGACCAAGTATGATTTCTAAGAGCAATCATTTTAATATCAGATTTGTACGGTACACCTCACTACAAAAAAGAACTTATCACTGATTTAAGACCTACTCATGAACTGAAGCAGACTTTTAAAATAAAAAAAAAAAAGTAGTCATTTTAAAGGGAGGAATAGATGAATGTGGAAAAATCCATTCACAAAGGCCATTACTATGCATTTTCTCAAAGAATTTTACGTAATAAAATAGAAAACTTATGATTTGCAGAGATGTGCATAAATCCGAGAGAGGAATATGGAAGGGAAAACTGTGTTATTCTCCCAATTTAAATTTAAAAAAAGATAAACACTTGAAATCTGTGTTTCACGTATTAGGAAAAATAAATTCAAATGATTCTAATTACCGTAAGCTTGTTAATGTCTCCGTCTCCAAGAGGCTGCCAAGATAGTGCACAGCTTTACCTCTGAACAGGCAACCAAATGCAGGGCAGAGCAGTCCCGACTTGGGACTGCACGTGTCCCACAGAGAAATCAGAAAGAAGCGACTGCAGACGGAGAGCCCCATCTGTCCAGCAAAAGAAAAGTTCGGAGACAAACGCAGACGGACATTAAGAATGGAAAGCGAGTAAAAAGAATGCTCGTGAGAGTGTCAACTGTGAGACCTCGTGAAGACAGAGTGTCACAAACTGTCACCACAGGACAAGCATACAAGCCATGCCACTGACACAGTGCCTTTCAAACGGCTTCACTAGTGTAGGCGGAGAGCAACATCGTCTTTGCAGCTGTAGGAGAGCACACGCTACTGAAACTTAGCAGGAGGCCACCAACCAGCGCTACCGGTTAAGTGGCTTTCCTGGTGGTGTGAACCAGAAGGATCCGTGGAGACGCCTTCTTCCGGAATCCTGTTCTCTTGGAAGGTAGCAGCAGCAGCAAAGGTACAATGTCCTCTACTAGACGTTACTCGTCTATGTTCTCTTTCTTTGCACTGTAAATATTCTGCACCGTTTCATAGACAAACTCCAGATCCTCCGGATACCGGATCTCTAGCTCCGCGTTCGGGATGTAGTGTGTGCCCGTAAACTCTGAGAAATAGCGTCCCACGTCAGGGTGCGAGATTTCTTGAGGCTCCACGTTATATTCCAGGTTTTCTGTTGGTAAAGAGGCACAGGGACAGTCTCATTACAATTTTGATTTCTGCAGCATCTTTTACCCCGAGCACCTCCTGTCACCCTTGCCAGTGGTATTTTTGAGGTGGAGGAGAGGGAGAGACTGAGATGTCGAGGGAAGCAGGAGGCGACGGGAGAAGGGCAACAACGAACGGGGGGAGGTGGGCTGGTGGCGGGGCCCCGAGAGCGCCACGTGAACGGAGTGTTTTCCTGTTCTCGGAGCCAGATGTTTGGCTCCAGCAAAAGCCCAACAGTCTTTCCGGGACCAGCAAACTAGAGACTCATCATGTTCCTCTGATTTGACCCAATGAATAGGCAGAAGTATGGGACGAGAGAATCCTCGCCTGCCCACTTCTCACCAGTGGCTGGGCTTCTGAAGCAGCTGGGTCATTTGGTGACAAGTCTCATCCCTGTCATCTTCACTGTCTACTAACGGGAGCCGCCCACGTACAGACCACTCTTGCCCACCCCAGTTCCCTTCGACACAGGCGCTTCTGAGGTGAGCAGTGGCTTCCCAGGGCTGCCGGGAGACGCAGAAAGAGGGACGGAGAGTGGTCTGCACCCCTGGATGCTGCGTGGGTACCGGCTGTCACTCTTTGTACCATCTCCTAGGAAACCCACGCCGCCTCTCCCTGCTCTCTATTTTGCTACTGGAGAAAGAAATAGAAAAGAAGACCTTTAAAATAGAAAGATTTAAACAAGAAAATGCAGGAAAGGTATTTAAAAGGCCAAGATCTTTTGACAGGTCGCCTCCCCTCCCAAAAGTCTATGAAATGCAGCTTCTCCACAGGCCAGTGAGAGGACAGCGCCTCGAGTGCCCTTCCTTGCTGGCCACAGAGGCCTGGCCCGACACTGCGTGTGGTCCAGTCCCCTGGTTCACAAGAAGACCTGCCACGTCTTTCGTGACCTGGCCCCACGAAGGAGCTGGGCCAGACTGTCCCACTGTTCCCTGAGCAGCCTCGGTTCTGCTCGATACGAAGCCATTCTTAGCACAAACTGTCATCGATTGATTCCAGTGAGTCTCTGGGTGACACTCTCCAGTGGGCTGACCAGCATACACAGCGCAGCGCATTATTTTTTAAACAGCTTGGTTAAACAACCTGAAACACAAAGGCCATGCAGAGGCCCCGAATCCCCAAAGCACACAGGATAAACACAGGCATCTTTCTGACGTATTGACTTTTAAGTGTTATTTGTCTCTGGGGATCAGGGAAGGAGTTGCATAATTCAATCTGCAATTTTTTTTTCAAACCACAAAACAGGAGGATTTAAAGAAATTTTGTGCTACTGTGTTGTTTTAGGCTGTTTCTTCAGACTATGGCTAGGGATATAGAACAGTTTAAAAACCACTACTGCTGAGAAATCACATGCAAACCACGTGCAAAGATGAACGTATGGACGCTGTTTATCGTTAAAAGTACTGATGACAGGGGAAACGTAAAGCGTTCCTGCGGTAGGTCACTGTGTAAATAAATGACGGCACGTGGAACCAGCAAAATACTAGGCGGCCACGAACATGAGCGGCCTGTTTTCAGACCCTGCGGGGGAGGCAGGGGTAGAAGTATGTACTACTTAGACGAAGCCTGGAGGGCCACCATCAGGGGCTGCTCCGTTACATGGCACAGCCACACAGCTTAAGCTGGGCACTGATGATTATGTGCTGGGCACCGCGGTGGCTTCGCAGGCACCACGCCATGTAACCACCCCAGAAGGAGCCCCCTCTCGGTTCCCTTCTGCAGCTGCGTGAGCTGCGGCATAGAGCTAAGCAGCCGGCCAAGCCTCACCCAGCACTCAAACCCAGACAGGGGATTTATTCCAGAGCGGCAGGGAGCGAGACCTAAGAACCCAACAGCAGCGAGAAAGCAGGGAGGGGCGGGATGCGCTCTGAGCACACTGCTGCTTGGGAAGGGGCAGGTCCGTGGATTCAGGACCTTCAGTTTTTCCAAAAGGAAACTATGTAGTCTGCTGACTGACCTCCCTGCTATTACCATCCGATCCCTAGAGACGATTTTATGTTCTTCATTATATTGTACCTTTTTCAAATGTTGGAATTGGGAAAAATCAATAAATGTGAAAAAACAAAACAAAACAAAACACAACCTGCAAATGCTTCAAAATGCCCCCTCCTGCCCACCTGCCACTGCCGTCTCCCTCCCCACACCCAGGATGTAACCGATTAGTGAAGCATCACGGTGTATTATCCTGAGGGATGCTTCTGGTGATGTAATCCTGGCGTGGTGCCTTAACCACGCCAGCTGCCCAGGGCCTCACGTTTGGATTTTCTTGCAGAGCTGCACAGGAATATTAGAGGGAGGGTAAAGAATCTGGGAACACAATGAAGAGACAAAACCCCCTTTGCTTTAAGGAGACTGCTGTTGCCAGTCGGCAGGATATTTAAAGTAAAAAGAATTTGAGCAGGTAACTTAGAACAACTGTTTTGCTGCCAGTTTGTCTAGAGTAGCTCTCAATTGGGGGAATCATTTGTCCCCAGAGCGACATTTCTCAAGGTCTAAAGATACCTTCGCTTGTCATAATTAAGAGCTGCTACTGGCCTGGAGTGGGCAGAGGCCAGTGATACTGCCCAACATCCCACAACGCACGGGACAGCCCCCGCCGCAAAAAATCATCTAGGCCCAAATGTCACTGGTGCCGAGGTTGAGAACCCTGCTCTAGAGAAACACAGCGCTGTGTTCTAGCACTGTTTCTCTCTCCCTCTCTTTTTCTATGTATCAAGCAGCAGCCTGGTGTTGGTAACACTTAGCTTCTGTTGGGAGGAGGGAAGAAAACTCAGTCACTATGCACAGATCTGCCGGGACAAGACTGGGCAGCCTTTGCACAGAACCCTGACGTGGGCCCAGAACAAGAGGCAGGAAAAGCCAGGCAGGAACGCTGGGAAACCACGCGAGGGGTGCTCCAGCCCCAGCCCTGCCTGTAGAGAGGAGCCAGCACTGCACTCAGGGCATTCGCCTGCCGGGGCTCCCAGCCTGCTGAGCAGCAAAAGAAGAAAGAATAAACAGGAATTTTTTAAGGAGAAAACAAGATAACAAAGTTGGCAACTGTGTAGTGTGAAGTGTGGAAAATAAATGCCAATCCACTAAGAAGGTTTTCTAAAAATACACTGTATGAAGACGACAAATCTAAGTCACACAAAACTTAAGATGAGTAAAACATGAACAAGGGACCACTTAAAAATTCTGGAAAATCCAGAAAAGTCATTCTAGATTCCCTTGAAGTTTTCAAAGAAACGCATCTGCTTATTTTATTTTAAATTTTTAGCTACCCCCAAAACATATGAATACACACTGTGGAAACACCACCTACGAATCCTCCCTGGGCACCTGTCCTTACCTGGTCCCCTCCTGCCCTCACCAGCAGTGTGGTGAGTCTTTCTAGTCCTTATTCTGTGAGCACACACACAACTTATCTGAATACCCTACATATGTACTGAAGGGAGGTTTAGTATTGCTTTAGGTGTCTTTACTCATACAAACCATACTCAGAGCATTCACCAGCAAATGGCTTCTTTAATTGCAGCTTGGTATTCCACAGCATGCAGAGATCCCAACCGACCACGCAACTCCTTATGAATGACAACTGTCCTGCTATTTTAACGAGGGGACCGCCAGCCTCCCTGCACACGTGTCAAGGGATCGAGGGTGGAACTGCTAGGCCGGAAGACAGTGAGCACTTGAGATTTTTACAATTTAAAGGACAGGGCCAAAGCACCCTCCGAAAGGCTGTGCCCTTTCATACCGCAGCCCTGATGCAGGGGACCCTCACCCCCTCCCACCCCTGCCAGCACGTGCAGCTGCCGTGGACTGTGTGTGGGGTGGGGGCACAGGGGTGGGAAGTTGAGTTTGGAAGTGTCAGACAAACAAGAGAGAAGGGAACTAACGTTTCACAAGGACACAGCATGTCCCCAGCATTCTATGGGGTGCCTTATCGTTACAGAGAAAACACACTGAAGAACTAGATTTTCAACTGGCAGTTGGATTCCCGATCTTCCAATACGGGCGGCTGACCTAAACTCAGAGCATCTGTGACAGTCACTTTCCACAGTATCTGGGAGTAATGTGGTTGGAACAGCAGTCGGGGCTTCGGGGCCAAGGGCCAACACAGTATTAACGCTCGCCCCCTAGTGGGAACAAAAGTTACAGCCACATGGCGCTGGGTAGCCCTCCCTCCGCCACGGGGAGTTAGGTGAACTCCGTGGGACTGAGGGCAGAATTCTCTCACTGTGCAAACTAAAACTACACGGAGGTGTCATACATGTAGGTGGTTTATAATTCCCACTTTCAACTCTCTGTGGAGAGCTAATAATTAGCTAAGCATTCTTAATAGATTCTATTACTAGGATCACTGGAGCCAAAGGTTAAAAATTTGGAGCAAGAAAAGTTTAAAAACAAAATAAGTTCAATACAAACGACTTAACCCAGAAGTGTTTAAAAAAAAAACTTATTTAAATAAGCGTTTTTAAAATTTAGCCTTTCAAGGTCTCCCACTGGCTAAATGTGGGCTAATATGAGCATAAAGTTGTCTTACGTGATTATAACGCATTGAATAAATAAAAATCCAGGAATCTATCGCAGGGAGGCGGGCAGCGCGGATAGCGGGGAAGGAGAGACGGAGGGAGGGGAAAGCTCTTGTGCACAGGAGTGGAGAGCAGAGCAGGAGGAAATCACCACTCTGCAAATCTCATATAACAATTTAGGCAAAGGCTATTCGACAGGCTCTGGAACCAACCAGGATGTGAAAGGTCACTGGGCAAGAGCGTATCCACAGGATGTCACAGCTAGACCCCATGGGTTTCTTGTTAATTGCAAAGGGATCCCCTGTGGTAAGTCACTGTCTTAGCCAAGCGACGAAACTCTGCCTCACTCAGAGTGGGACACCCAACACCATGGGCCTCTGGATGAGAGGCAAAGTGAAGCCCACAGCGTCCGGTGTTAAGTATTCCACACAAGAACATTTAACCTGATCTAATTAAGCCTCAGACTTAACAAGAGAGACTAAAAAGAAGTAACAATCTAGTGCAGTGCATAAGTCCTGGTTGGATCCTGATTTTTAAAACAACAACAAAAGGTGTAAAAGTTATTTTTGTGACAATTGGGAAATTTGAAAACCGAATTGTTAGATATTATAATTGTCATTTGCAAGGTGTGACAATGTATCTGTGGTAATGCAGAGAAATGTTATTTTTAGCAGATGCATGGTATTTAGGTCACGATGTCTGCAATATTCTTTCAAACAGTGCAGAAAAAACTAAAATCTCTACAGATAAAACAAATACGGTAATTGTTAACTGTTGAATCTCCTGAAGGGTGAATGGGGTATTTGATATATTCTTTTAACTGTTCCACATTTAAAATGTTCTTAATCAAAAGTTGTAAAAACAAACAAAAAAAAAAACCCAAAAAACCCAAAAAACCCAACACCTCTTACTCATCACGCACTCTTTCTATTGGTCTCATTGTTCACACTTCCACTCGCAAGCTGTCTCCGTGGGACCGGACCCCCTCCTCCTAGAATGTGAGTGTCTCCCGAAGGTGCCCGGTGCTGGGACAACCTGAGTGAGCAGGGCAGACTCAGTCACTGCACTCGCGGAGGTCGTGGTGGGTGAGGGGTCATTCGGTGGGAGATAAAGGACACGGAGGTGCTCTGACTGGAAGGAGAGGGTGTTCAGGAAGAGCAGCTCGGGGACATGTGGCCTGATCTGCGGGAAGCAGGGGAGAGGCAGGGGTGAGAACAGCTTCTGGAAGGAAAGGATCTGAATCCAGGCCTGAAGCAGGTAAGGGGACACACAGCCTGCCAGTCAGGAGCAGCTGCAGGCGTGAGGACCCGAAGGTGAGCAGGCATGGTGACCTCGGGGAACAAAGCGTTTGACAGGGCTGGAGTCTGAGGGGTGGGAGCAGAGACGAGGCTGTAGGGGGGGGGCCCACACCCTCGGGCCTCATAAAGCAGTGTGACCGCCAAGGAGAAACTCCTGACAGTTCCAGCAGCAAGTGACCCGGCCCCAGTGCGTGCTGGGAAGATGCTCTAGCCACTGCTGAGAATGCCCTGCGTATGGCGGGCAGCCCTGGGGCAGGTGCCAGTAGGAAGTGATGCCAACACAGAATCAGGCCACAGCGATGGGAATGCAACGGCCACGCGGGAGAGGGCGGTGGGTCTCGGGCCAGCTGGACGTACGACGAGGATGAGCAGACAGAAGCAAGAGATGGCCCACGCGGTGCCGCTCAGTGAGGTGGGACAAGCAGGAACAGGGTGGATGGGGCAGCACGGTGAGTTCAGGGTTAGGAACACGTGAGGGACGCCTGATGAACCCCGCCCTCTGCCCGGAGCTCTCCAGGTGCGATGCCCAGGGGCTGTCTCAGAGAGAGGGTAGGCGCGGGGCCCAGGGAGGAGCTCAGGATGGAAACGGGGTTCTGGGCATCGCCAGCACAGACACAGCTAATGAGGCCAGAAGGCGAAGGGGACGGCCCAGCGGAGAGTCCTATGGGCAGAGAAGACCCTGAATAGCTCCACACGATGGACACATGTGGGGGACCCCATGAAGGAGCTTCTCTTCATCGCCGTAGCCTCAGGACGCGCTTACTGACCAGGTGCCTGCACGGCTGCTAGCACAAGACAGAAGCTACCACGGCATACTAACGCAGGTCTGAGAGTTTTCCATCTCAAAAAACTTCAAAATTAAAGTAATCAATTTGCTAATATTACCCAAAAGACAATTTGCTAACATTGCCTATAGTCATTTGGTTCCATCTCCATTTTAGAGATGGTAAAACTGACAACCCGATATTCAATTCTTTCTGAAGTCATTACAATATTGTGATGGAACCTTACATCACCTGTGGACTTGGACATGATTAAAGATCAATTTCTGAATCTTCAACATGGACAGTGGTCAAATCTAGAACACCTAAAACCAAAGGCTCATTTTTACCTACTCTAAAAGCCCATTTTAAAGTCAATATAAAAGTTTCTAGACACTCAAACGTCAAGTATCAGAAGTCTGAACAGCAACTCCATATGACAGACAATGACTGCACAGACCCCAGCCCGTGGTGACGAGAAGAAAATTCCCCTCTAAGCTGGTGACACGCGCTGTGACGTACGGTATAAAACGCTGCCAAGTCACGTGCTGGTACAAACGTCCCAGCTAATCAATCATTTCCAAATCATTTGCTGATTTTTAGAAATTGGTAGTGTTTTTTTTATTTGACACAGCTTCAAAAGCGAAACACTGCCGTGGGAGCCTCCACCTGTCACGGGAGCAGGCTACACTCCTCTCACGCCTGCTCCGTCACGCTGACGCCGGCTAAGCGACGGGCAGTCTTAACAAACAGATTTCCCTTGCTACTGCTGTGATGGAGAATTAACAGGAAAACTTGCTCCCGCCTTTTTGAAGCTTCTGAGATTTTTATACAACCGGTATTTCTATTACTGGATTTATCAGAACGCAATATTGAGTTAGGCCAGATGTGAAAAGAGACAGCAAGACAGTTAAGGATAAGGCTCCTGGCCAAGCCGCCTGGCTTCCAGTTCATACTCTGTAAGTTAAAACTGACGTGGCTTTCATGTGCCTCAGTGTCCTCATCTAGACAAGGATGACGACGGTTCTCAAAAGGAGTTAGCATTCACTAGAACACTGCCTGTCACAGAGCAGCACCACATTAGCATTCGTGTTCGTTTTCATTAATAATTAACATGAGTGAATTATTAATGTGAATGAGGCAGACAATGAATTCATCCTATTAAATGGTGGTGAAATTAAACAGGGACAAAGAAAAAGGAGACTCACACTGAAGGCATTCTTGTGTGACCTGCCTCCACCGGCTCTGTCTGTCCCTATCTCAGATCCCCCCTGGGCAAGTGCCCCAAACGCCTACCAAGCACCTGTCAGCTCTCTCATGTGCGCCGACAGCCAGGCTGTGGGCTGCAGTTCCCGCAAGTGGACACACGAGGGCGTCTCTGGCTAGCAGCCACCACCTGCAGGAGCCAGAGAGTGCTGGGCAGCCCCAGCGCGTCCACTTGGTGCCCGCGTCCACTGGGTGCCCTCCGATCCAGGCAGGCAGTGTGGGCAGGGCACAGGATGGGCCTCCTTGTCTGGGGGGAGCCAATGGCAGGGAAGCAGGACTTTCAGGAATTTGATTGGCATAGGCAGTGGCCAATCAGATCAGAGAGCAGCAACACTTTGGGAGGGGAGTGTGTGGGACTATTTAACCCTCGATGTGGCCGCACCAGGGCAATCCACCCACGTTTAGCTGAATATCAGTCCCAGTGAGGTTAGCCATGGGACAACTGCCATCACTGAATATACTAATGACCCTTGAGTCCTCACACGTGTGCTTAAAATAAGCCTGGCTGTTATGAAAGGTACAAACAGAAGGAGCCACTTACCTTGGGCTGCGTATCTACAAGAACCATCCTCCACTAGAACGTTATAGAAAGGCTGATGGTGGCCGTGCGGCAGGCTGTGGACGTTCATATTCCGGATCCACTCGTGTCCCATCATGCAGGTGGGGTCCCAACCATAGATCACACAGTTATAGCCATACCTAATTAACACAAGAGCACGGCAGATCAGGTCCCCGGGACCCTGTCACAGCGGCTGGGAAATGCACACAGAAATGGTTTGCTTCTCTGAAGCTCACGCTCTTACCAACTTACCTGCTTTCACTCCATGGTGAGTCATTTTCGGGATACCATGTCCCTTTTTATGAACACCTCTACTTATCAACACAGCACTTCACTTGGAAAAGAATGAACTTTTCAACAAAGAGGGATGGTTACACAAATGGAAAAAGGTATCGACTGGGACCCTGGCCTGACAACAAGACATCAAAACCAATTCTGGTAAAACAAAGACCTAGATGTACAATGCGGAACTTTTAAAATATAAAATAGCTTCATTACTCGAGACAGGGAAAGACTTCTTAAACAAGGCACTAAAAATACAATCTTTAAAAGAAAAGACTGATTTGACATCATTAAAACTAAGACACTAATGGGCCCTGACTCACAGACTAAAAAATACACGACAACTGGGGAAACATGACTTCTGACTAGGTATTTGATGAGGTTAAGGAACTGTTTTTTTAAGATGTGATATGAGAGAGAAAGAGAGAAAGAGAGAAAGAAAGAGAGAGAGAGAGAGAGAGAGAGAGAGAGAGAGAGAGAGAGAGAAAGAGAGAAAACCTATACCCTTTAGAGATACAGACTGAGACAGCTGCAGATGAAATGACATCTGGTATTTGTCTCAATTAATCCCGGGAGGAGGGTGCAAGAGTGGACGAACCAGTGAAGACTGACCTAGCACGGTAACTGCTGACGCTAGAGGATGGGAACGTCACGTGGCTCATTACCTACTCTTACATATGTTGGAAAATTTCCATAATAAAGTTAAAAAAAAAAAGGAATACAATATAAGAATGAAAAACACTAGCCCCAAACTGGGAAAAGACATTCTCAACATAGAGACTCGCATACAGAATAAAGAACTACAAATCAGTAAGGAAGACTAATAACTGAATAGAAAAATAAACAAAATGCTTGCAGAGGTGCTTAATAAAAGGAAACTTGAGTGGCTAGTAAACATATAAAGAAGCTCAACCTGCTTAGTAATCAGGGAAACATAAATTAAAACCACAATGAAATACCACTTGCCATTTACCACGTAAGTACATTTTTAAAGGTCTGGCAATTAACACTTGGCAAGAAAAGGAACTCTCAGCTCCTAGCCTGCTGGTGGGATAGAAATTGGTCCAATCACTTTGGATACAATTTAATTTTGCTTAGTAAATAAACCATGTGCACATGCTATGACCCAGCACATCCCTACCCACCACTCAGATCTGAACTGTTTGAGACTGAAGGACACGAGAGCAAGAATGAGGGGATGAGAGAAAAAACTCCCGGTTGACAGAGTTGCTTCCATCTTCCTGCACAGAGAAGGTCAAACATCCAAAGGCTGCTAAAAACACCCGAAGATCTCAGTTAGGAAAGTGAGTCGTTGCTTAAAAGACACAAAGGCTGACGGCGTGGCTCAGCTTTCTGTCTTTCCTGCCGTGGGCCCTCAGTAAACGATCGATCGGAGGCACACAGTCGCTGCTTCCAGAGTCGGGTCCTCCTCCGACTGCGTCACTGGAAACCGCTCACGAGACACGCACGCGTGAGTCCTCCGCAGCCCCCTCTGGAACTGACCCCGCAGGACAGGACAGTCGACTGCACTCACCTCTTATGCTTCATGATGAGCCCGATGGAGTAGCAGACATCTCTGTGCTTCTCCTCGGAGCGCAGCTTCACCTCCACGCCTACCTCCTCCTTCTTACGCTCTATGTGCTCTAGAGTGTGCTGCACCAGATAGCCCACTGCCCCGTGCTGCCCGGGGTCTAGGGTTTGGATGTGCTGGAGGATGTCAAGCACCTTCAAGACAAGACAGAAAGACTAGGAGATAATATTTTCAGCTAGGCCTTTTCTTTTTCGCAGCTTGGGATTTAGACCTACCTACCTAGCCTACCAAAGGACGGCAAGGAGCGGCTGGCTATTCTCTGATCGGCTCTCACCAAGCCAGCGCCGTGTGTGCCCAGGGCTGGGTCGCTTCTAACGCTGGTGGCTGGCCCAGGGCAGCCCAACTCCACCGGTGTGGATGTAAGGAGTTGTTCAGAAATCAGTGCACTCGAGTGAGCACT
Organism: Lepilemur ruficaudatus; assembly: GCA_963574885.1. NCBI lineage: Eukaryota > Metazoa > Chordata > Mammalia > Primates > Lepilemuridae > Lepilemur > Lepilemur ruficaudatus. The sequence continues at coordinate 25,623 of CAUYRT010049440.1, forward strand.
GGGCGAGCAGGCAAGGGCTGCCCTCTACGGGCATGTTTGGATCAGGTGGACTCTTAACAGGGTCTAACATTCATCATTAGTGTGGAAATCGTGGGAATCCCAATTTTTTAATACACAGAAAGGAAACAATTTGAACCTGCCACTCTTGAATTGGGAGGAAAAAAGAGACCAAGAGGACATTTTGACACAAATGCTGGACAAGATAGAGAGGGTCACAGACAGAGAGGGCACCAAAGGGATGAGTTCGCTTGGTTGATGATATTATATTAGAAGGAAGCCAGGTGTATCAGGGTTCTGGGATCCTCCTGGCCACTGTGGTGACCTGAACTCATAATGGAATTCAGTATTCAGGTGGGCAGTGGAGAAACCACATCTGTGCAGAGCTCAGACCACCACAGCAGCAGGCAGTGGCAAAACTGTCCGACTCCGCTGCTACATTCTCTCTACTGTACGTGGCGCCTCTACAGAAAAACTAAAATCCAAATAAAGGTAAAAAAAATAACACACACACATGCAATTATTTAGCACCCATTATGTTTACAGCACTTGGCATAGGGTCCCTGACAAGTTTCTGCTTCCAGTTTACTGAGTCCTAAATTACAGCCTGCTTAGTAGACAAAGCCAGCTGCACTGTAGGCCCAGATCCGTCAGACTAGCTGTTTTTACCTTTGAATTCGTTTCTTTGCTTATCAGATAATGATTAATCACTGTCCTACTATTTCCTGATATGTTTTGAGCCTGCAGAAGTGTTGTGAAAACTAGTTCCGTGCAATGTAAGATGTTACTATTCTAAAACCCAACCTCGCCTTCCAGACTGAGATTCACACTTATCTGCTGCTGGTCACTGGGCCAGGCCCATCATATTTTTTATTACACTTAATCTCCTAATTTGAAGGTCATTAATTTCTTGCCATTCAAATTGGGAGTTAAGATGAAGTGGAAAGAAAAAATGACCTTTAGTCCCTGCCAACCTCCAGAAGAGGAATCAGGCTTAGTGAAGGGAAGTGAGTGGCCTGAGGTCACGGGTTATGGAGACGTGGAGTAAGGCTGTGACCCTGGTCTGTCAACTCTAGTCTCAACCACCGTCACACTAGGGCAAGAGTAGGAACATTTTAATTAACGACTATGAAAAGTTTTGAACACATAGAAATGGGCAGAATGGTAAAACCCTGAGTACCACAAACCCAGCTTCAACAAGAATTGACTGATAGCCACTCCCTATCCACTTCCAGCTTCCAAGAGGGTGCTTCTCATTTGGGGACCCTGGCAGCGCTTATCCTTTGCAGTTAAAAGCACCCGACTTGAACAAGCAGCGTCTGTTTGCCGTGCTTGCACAACGGCTGTCCTTGTGCACGATACTGTTCCAGTGAGTTACTTTCCTGCCCCTCTGCCGGGCCCACGCACACAGCTCCCCCTCCCTTCCCGGCACTGGCCGCCCCCCCTTCCACAGATAAGTAGGATGGTCAGAACCTGGGTTATCTTCAGAGCACCAAGGAAGTCTAGATAAGGTTCAGCAACAGTTACCCCTCCCTCCCTGGACGTGCGGCGGAGAGTGGAGGGGGGCTGCAGAGACAGAAGACGCTGCGCTCTGGGGCCGGGCGTGTTTGCAAGGCAGTGCTGACGGCCAGGCCCCGTGCTGTCTCCAACCAAACGCTCTAGGCCTAGAATGCCAAGTGTCCGCAACTTTTGGGGTACAGATCTTGGAATGGGGTCTATCACCTGTGACGTATACCCCAATGCTGCTCCTTGAAGGGGTGGGGAACCTGTGGCCTTGGGGCCACATGTGGCCTTTTGGATCCCTGAGTGCAGCCTTTTGACTGAATCCAAATTTTACAAAGCCTTTTATTGAAAGGGGTGCAGCAGAGAAAAAGGAAGCTTTTCTTGCCTACTTTGGTGCTTAAAAAAGAACAATCTTGAGATCAGAAAGCCGCAGGTTCCCTATCACTTTTTTCCATAAAGGGCCAGAGAGGAAATATTTTAGGTTTTCTTAGGCCATGTGGTGTCTGACTCTACTACTCAACTCTGCCACTGTAGCTGGAAAGAAGCTACAGACAATAAGCAGACAAATAAAACGTATTCGCATGCGCAGGCGCGTGGCCCACAGGCTGCAGCTGCTGAACCCTGCTTGTCCGTCCGAACTGCAGGCGTCCCCCAAGCCTCTCTCCGAGGCTCTATTTTCTTGACATCCACTTATCTGTGGGACTGTCTACTTTTGGGGCTCCAGGCATGATGCTAGCCCTTGCCAAAGGACATGGGACATCTGTGCTCGATGGCTCCAGGTCAGGACAAATTCAACACGCCCCAAACCAAACATTTTCTCCTACCCTCTGAACAGGCCGGTTCTCCAAATAACCACTTTTAGAGTGGCACAAATCGCCCCCTTGTTGGAAAATCTAGATATTCTCTTTGAGTCTTCTCCTTTATTCGTATTTAACCAAGTTTGGTCATTTCTTAATCATTCATTAAAATAACTTTTGAGCACCTAGTGTGTGCCAGGAATTGTGCCGAGAGCATGGGGAATGGCTACAGTTAGGCTCATAGAAGAGTGGTCTTGTCCTTAAGGAACACGGTCTAGTGGCGCAGGATGACTGACACGCAGCTACCACAGACTTAGACAGAGTTCTGTGCAGGGCACGCACAGGCACGACAGGAGAACCTGACCTCGCTGTGCACAGGGACCAGCAAGGGCCTTCGGAGGAGGCAGAGCGGACGCTGATGGCTCAGCAGAAGTGAGCCGGTAAATGCAGCTGAGCAATCGGCACAGACGCAGCACCTGCACGGGGCTGAAGCAAGACAGCACGGCCCAGCAGAGGATGCGGCTGGGGCAGCACAGAGTATCAACAGGGTGGCCACCAGAGATGGGGTAGTCTGGCAGTCAGGGCTGGGCCACCAAGAACCATAGGCTGTACTGAGATGGACAAGTCTGATCTTCCAGGCAACAGGGGAGCCACTCCGGGGGGTCTGAGCTGTAAAGTGATATAACTGGCCACCTTGTATATAGCAGGTTCTCAGGGGCTCAGAGTAGAGGGAGGGAGACCAAGCAGCGGGCTGGTACACTACCCAGGCTGGGGAAGTACTGTTCCCAGGGGCTGACCTTCCCGTGCCTGGAAGACAGAGCCAGGGACAGGTGCATGGTAGATGCTTGGACATGTTGGTCTGGAGCCCAGGGTCCAGGCAGGAAGCTACTGATCTGGCAGCTGACAGCATACAGGTGGCAATGGAAGCCAGGAGAAGAAGGGAGGTGACCTGGGAAAAAGGCGTGGGGTACAAGTTTAGAAATGACCCTGTGGTGTGCAGCCTTGAAGGAGAGACAAAGGACAAGGAAGTAGCCAGAGCCTGAGAACTGGAGACCACAGAGCGAAAGGAACAGAATGTTTTGAGGCGGGGGTGGCCCGCAGTCATCAAGAAAGATAAAGAACGAAAAGTATCTACTGGATTTAGCAACAAGGAAAATGGTTTGAACAAAAGGGGTCACTGGCTTCCCTGGCAAGAACAGCGCCTGCGGAGGTGGGCTGGGAACAGAGCCTCCTGTTCTGGGGAGTGAGAGGTGGGTGGCCACGGAAGAGACAAGAACTTCAGCTGCGCAGGGAGGAGAGAGAAGGTGATGGTCCCAGGGAAGGGCCTGGAGGGCAGACAGGGAGTGCTCTGCTTTTCTTCCCAAGGAAGGGAGGGGAGTTTGCCTTGAAAAGCTGGAGGGCTGCTTTTCCCACTGAAGCGCAGAGAAACAGGGAAAGAATAGCTATGGATCAAAATGAGACACAGGTCTGGCGGCAGGAAGCAGAAGAAAGTGCCTATCCACTGGCTGCTTCGGAAATGCTCCTGCCTTAGCGCACTCTACCTCGGGGGTGGCGTGCGGGGTTGGCTTAGATGCCACCCTGCCCAGGTTGAACGCCTGGTGCCTTCAATGTACGCGCAGGAGGTCTCCACAAGTTATTTAACTTTTCCATGCCTCAATTTCATTATCGGTAAAATAGTAAAAATAAAAACAGTATTGACCTTATACAGTTGCTGAGAAGACAGAAGGAAGTATTCAGTAAGTGTTGGTGACGTCTAAAACTCTGACCGTCCTATGCTATTTCCATCACAGCCACAACAACCCTGGGTTCATCGTGTCAGTGATCTGGAAGGCTTGTGTCTCTGAGCTCTTCCTGATTCACTTGAAAACAAGGCAAACTTCAGGTGTTCCCAGCTCAGGAGTGTCTCCCTTTCACTGAGTAAGGCCAAAGCCTTCCAAAAACTGAACTCAGCCCACTCACCCCAAATTTTATACACACACACACACGCATTTGTGTGTATATACATGCATGCATTTGTGTGTGCATACATTCTACAGAATTTACATTTAAAGAATCTTGCTTTGCTCTGCATTTCATGAATTATCATGAAATTCCTTAACAAATCTAAAGTAAAAAGTGACAGGAATTGGTTGTATCAGGATATCAAAAATACACTTAAAAAACGAAAAAATAAAAACAAATGATTAAATCCTGGAGAAGAGAACTGTAGTAGGTGGCAACTTCAATAGAGAGTCTATTTTTCCATTAATTCCTCTATCGCATTATGTGGGTGTTCTTTACTTAAAAATTAAATTTTTAGACCGGGCACTGTGGCTCACGCCTGTAATCCTAGCACTCTGGGAGGCCGAGGCGGGTGGATAGCTCAAGGTCAGGAGTTCGAAACCAGCCTGAGCAAGAGCGAGACCCCGTCTCTACTATAAATAGAAAGAAATTAATTGGACAACTAAAAATATATGTAAAAAATTAGCTGGGCATGGTGGCGCGTGCCTGTAGTCCCAGCTACTCGGAAGGCTGAGGCAGAAGGATTGCTTGAGCCCAGGAGTTTGAGGTTGCTGTGAGCTAGGCTGATGCCACGGCACTCTACAGCCTGGGCAACAGAGTGAGACTCTGTCTCAAAAAAAAAAAAA
>CAUYRT010049446.1:0-11593 GCA_963574885.1 Lepilemur ruficaudatus
TATCTGCCGCAAAGCAGAGCAGACTTTCCTGTGTGTCATTGAAAACTGCAGGGGTGAGAAATCTTGAGAAAGTTTTAGCAAGCAAAGGATGGCAAATGGGAATTAATTATACCGTGCTCGTGATTGCTCATTTAAGATATGTAAAAATACCACTGATGGTCCCTTTATTTCATTTGCTGTCTTTATTATTTGAATATAATGAACATAAAAGTGTGAGTTAGAGCATTTCTTGGGCTACCTTCTGAACTCGCTTCTCCACTCTCCTGTTTTCCATACAGTCTTCACAATCTTCAATCCTCCCACCACAGAATCAGATGACAGGGTCCTGGCAAGAAGCTGGTGGCACTCGCAAACTGGACAATTCGAGCAGAGTTGAATAGAGAGATAATTTATAGCGGTGTGAGCAGGGTGTAGGGAAGCTGCAGGGATAGCGCCAGCCCCTGGGGCTGGAAGCAGCAGGGATCCCTCCCACCCGAGGCCTGAGGGGGTGGGGGGGGCGCACAGGAGGAGGGAGGAGGGAGCCCCTGAGGGGGCTGACCTTCAGGAGCTTGTTGATGCCTTCCCCACAGGGGAGCCTGCTGGGGCCCAGAGGGCAGAGAAGGGTGGGGAGTGGATGGAGGACGCCCAGCACCACTAGTGTCCCAGGGAACGGTGCCAGGACACAGCCTTAGTAGTGCAGGGCAGCTTAGAGTTACCTTCTCATTGCTCAGGTGGAGTTTAAGGCTCATTGTGTGCTCCTCAGTGGCCGTTAATCTTTGCTTGCAGGAGGGATAGAGGTGGCTGCAGGCAAAGAGAGTACATGCTCATCAGAAGTCGCAGAGGACAACAGACCAGAGACTAACATAGCAGAGAGACCTCAGGACTTAGTCCAGCCCCCTTATTTTTCACATGAGGCACTGAGGCCCAGAGAGGGGAAGTGCCCTGTTCAAGCTCGCACAGCAATTTAGGTATGAAGCCAGAACCAAGGTCAGCGCTAATAAAATGCTGGGCACCAGGACTGTCTTTGGAAGGGCTGAGGTCAGGATTCCTGCATGGAGCTGCCCTGGTGACTGGAGAGAGCTCAGAGCTGGGCTTGGGTGGGCAGAGAGGACAAAGGAATTCTCTGAGGACAGGCTCTACCCACGGAGCCTCACTTTGGGAGGCTGGGGTCCCCTAGAGGACATCATTGAGCATGTAAAGTCTAGCCCATGGTGGAGAGAGAGCATTGACTAAGCCCAGGAGCACGGCCAGATGGTGCCCTGAGCCCTTTCCAGGCCTCGCCCTTTAGCCAGAGAGGACTGTGCTGAAAGCGGAGGCTGCTTTGGCTCTGCAGCCTGCTGTGTCTGCCCTTTTGGAGGACGGGGGTCCAGAAAGTCTGTCTTTGGGGAACTCGGGCTCCAGGAGCCTGGGCACTGACTGAGCTCCCTCCCCAGGAGGTGAGGCTGCTGACCCTGAGCTGGGGGCTTGGGAGAAGAGCGTTCTGGCTGTCCCTATGAGCCAACAGCAGGGAGTCGATGGGCAGGAGCCAGAGAGCCACCAGCCTCAGCAAGGCAGTGGGTCTGTTAGTAGCATTTGGACGAAAATGCTGGTTTTCAGCCTGTGGTCCCAGAGCTGTTTTTAATTAAAGATGTCTTTCCCCTAAAAATACATTTTGGCACCTACGAGCCTCACCATCAGGTTAGAATTGGAAGACTTGGGCATTAGGACACACGTGTTTGTGGACTGCTGCTGTTTTGCTCATTTGAAGCCTGGTCATCTGCCTTGAGAACAACCCAGAAATCCAGCTTTTAACTGACCCAAATCAGGTGGCTCCTTTGTAGAGCCCTGTTCTGCTCAGGCACCAGGCCAGTTTCTGAGTCACATATACCCAGCCCTTGTCCTCAAGGAGTTCATGGGTGGAGGGAAGGGAGGGGGCTCTGGACACCCTGGAAACTGATTTTGGCCCACAAGTGCCTGTTAGCACATCAGGTCAGTGCTAGAATATAGCAAACACAGGCTCCTCCCTGTGCCTATGGGTGCCCTGTTAGCCACCTACATAGTGAGGGGTCGGCCTCTTTTCATTTATACAAGAAACATTTGTTTACCTGGGAGAGTAGGAATCACCATGGGTGACCCCAAGAGATAGTGGCTCTTGGAAGGAAGGAGTCCAATTCAGTGCACCTCCTTCCAGAGTCTTCTCTGCGTGGATCTTGGGTGCTCTGTGGTCTGTCCCTTGAGGGGGACATTCCTCTAGGTCATATGGTAGGATATAGTTTTTCTACATGGTTCTCTGTGTACTTTTTTGTATAATTTCTCTGGGCAGCTAGATTATAAACTCCTTAAGTAGAGAGCCATGTCTTAGACATAATGTTTCCCATAGGGCATTCAGGAAAGGCTTGTTCAAGGAGTGGATGGCTGCAGGTGTGGCCTCCACTCAGTGGGCATTCTGCCCTGGCCTCCTTCCTTCTTTCCTCCAGAGCAACCACGAAGTGCAATTTTTCACTCATGCTGCTTATAGTCCCGGGGGGGATCTGGTTCCTTTTCCTTTAGCCTTATAAACCTTTATTTAGGCAATGTTCCTTCTTCCACTTTGCTCTCCTCTTAGGTTTATTAAGTTCAATGACCAAATGAAGTTATGCACCTCCCTGTCCTGCAGTGTTTCTTGACCGTGTCTGGGATAATAGCGGTCACTGGAAATATCTCCTCTCCTGTTGCTTAAATCATCTTGCAGCATTGGCTGGCTACACCGTGCGCTGACTTTGAGTAAGCTCCGCAGTGCTATTTCTGAATAATAATAAATGGCGCTGAGGCCGGGTGGCCTTTGCTGTTTATCTCTGGTTCTGCAGAGCAGAGACGTGTGTGCTGAAGAGGTGCAGGTCATGTCTCCATGGTGGCGGCTCTCTCAGGGAAGGCAGTTTGCTTCTTCATTGCAGAAGTTGCCTGGTCTGTTTCCTCAAGGGATTATTTGCTAATCTGAGTAGAGGATGCTTTCAGCTATTCAGTCCCAGCCCTTTGCCTGGTCATCAGAAAGCCACACCATCTCAGAGGGGAATTACTGTCAGCAGAATGCCAGCCCTTAAAGCCACGCCTGCAGTCCGCAGCCAGCCCACACAATGCCATACTCAGACACTCCTCCCCTTTATGGCCTTGGCCTCAATGCCTTGCCTCAGCCCATTATATGTGCAGAATCCCAACTTGTCCCAGGTCCAGGCTTTGGGAACCTGCTGATTCATATCCATGCAGGCTCAGCACTTTGGCATTGAGCTTTCTTCTTCCTTGAATTCTGGTCAGATTCTTTCTCCAGTTATGTTATTGGAGCCTGTCCTGTATGTCTCCCTCCTGGTCCAACCCAGCCCCAGGATCCTCACCCCCCATGGATAATATTCCTCCTGTGTTCACCCTCCTGATGGGGTTGGGGCCTTGGGCTTTCCAAAAGGACAATGATGGGAACACCTGTGGGCCAAGGAGATGACCGTGTACTGTATGTGACTTTGAGAACTCGCATGTCCTTTCTGTTCTGCTGCCTTTTATCTTGGGCGTCCCCCAGGTATTCTGATTATCATATTGTTTTGATGATTGTTGCTCCAGAATGTGGCTTTAGCCACATTCTGGAATTATTTTGGTATCCTGCTTCAATTTTTATGACGCTTTAACCCTGTGGCCCTCTCGTGTTCAATTTCACCTTTATTGTACTGCAGTGGCAACTGAAACCATCCCTTCCTTTCAACGTGGCTGAAACAGCGTATAGATATCGAACCATTTCTGTAAGTGACTTTGGAGCTAGAAATGGGGCTAGAAATGTCAGCATTTTATGATGTTTACCAGCTCTTAGTTCATTTAGTGTAAAAAGCTCTATGGAGACAGACTATTTCAACTTCAGCTGTGATCTGGTAGTTCTCACCAGGTGTCAACATAGAAAATCAGAAAAGATACAGTAAATGGCTGAGCCCAGGCACTATCATAGACACGTGCCTTGTTGGAACTGCAGACGTCAAGGCGATCATCCTCCTCCTTACTGAAGGAAGGTTTTCTACCACGGCCCCACTAACCCAGTCTGTATGCTTGGCCCCTAGCAGGTATGCAGAAAATAGTGGCTATTCTGTAAAACTTCAGTGACCTATTCATTGGTCTTACAGATGTAACCTTTATTAAGATGACAATGTAAGTTTCACAGTTATGCACAATAAGCGAATCACAGTAGGAGACCTACTGCGGGAAAACGTTTATCTGCTCACGACTTCTTTGAGACTTTCAAATCTCTCTGATAGAAACCTCCTCCGTGGGACAAGACACTAGGCTTCTGGTGCAGCAAGACTGTTGATGCCCAGCTCACTGTAGAACACTGTGTCGAAGGGGCTAAAAATCAGATTAGGACTAGTGCATCGTAAGACTGCCTGCTCTGAAAAAGACAGATACGCAGGATCCGGGCATCGGATGAAAGAGACACATACCCACTTAGGTAAAAACCATATTTCTTCCTTGTCAAATAGAACTCTTATCCATCATGATGTGATTAATCTTCACTTTTTTCACTCTTAGGAAACGTTAACTTTCTCTCTCTGATAGCTCCTAGGCATTGAAAAGACATTTTCCAGTTTGCACACGAGATAAAAGGAGCCCCTGGAGGACTGGCACTTGTGGCTTGCGTTCAGTGCTTCTCTCGCTTTCCTAAGGAGAAAATAGTGTCCTTTTCCGTGTCCTGCAGACCTCTAACACCTGCGCCTGACGAAGAGCGCCCTTGCTTCCATGTGGTTCTCTTTGCTCCAAACCCTAAAAGCCCGTGGAGGAAGAGACCCCGGGCCAGCATCGTGTGCACGGTGCCCCGGTGCACCTGCCTGCCACGCCCTCTTCACTTCCACCGCATTCTTTCCAAAGTCTAGCCAGTTCAAATTCAGTCTGAAAAGGATTGATTTAGCTGGTCTCTGCTGAGGAGATACCTGTAGTCTTAGTTTTGTCTTGTGAAAAATTCAAGTGCAATTGGAAAAAAAACAAATCATTTTTAACAGCGGTGCTGTGGTTTCCTCACGAGTCTCCTTCATAGCCTAGAAATCTAAAGCAATGGAAGGGAAGGGAAGAAGAAGGGTCTCCCACACCCTCCTTGTCCTGACACCCCTGCCCCACTCCGCCTCCTGTCACCTACACAGCACGGTGGGAGGCAGGAATGGAGGTATGACTCAGGTCTGCCCTGAGGGCGAGCGACTGAGTCAGGCTGTCTTGCTCAGACTTCTCCAAGGTACAAGAAGGGGTCTGGCCACGTGATGTGGACTTGTGTGGGGGACGGGGGTGGGGTGGGAAGGAGAAACACAGAGCGCCCTGAAGCAGTTCTGTTGGCTCCCTGGTGACAGATGGGGCCCCTCTCTGCTCTGCCCTCTGAGATGCGATTAGCCTGGGTGACCTTGGGCTGGGAGCAGAGTCAGGGTCTGCTGAGGGCTGACTGGGAGTGGCCAGGCATGTACAATTTGAGGCCAGGTGGTGGTAAAGACCTAGCTGGTGGATGGCCAGGGCATGCTCTGGGTCTGGCAGGGTGGGATGGGAGGCAGGTTGGGGTCAAGGGGACATCAAGGTTGGGATGAAGTCAGGGTTAGGTTGAGATTGGATTTGAGGTAGGCAGATAGCTGAACGAGAATAGGGTTGTGGGCCCTATTAGAGAGTTTGAGAACTCAGGAACTGCAGTGGGATCGCCAGCTTGGGTTTGGGTGGAGCCATGGTTCAGGGAGTCAGACATCTTCCTTCCAGGTGACCTTCCTGACGTCCATAACATGGAATGTCTGGCCCACTCCTGGTGCTGTTTGACCCCTAACTCCTTCAGGGCCAGGGCTCATGTCAGCCTTCAAGTGTTTAAGCTCCTGCTCCTGTCCCTCCTGCCTTCCTGAATTTCTTGGGCGTTAGCTTCCCCCAGGGAGGGTGCAAGAACAAAAGCAGCCGAAGTTGAATCCAGCTAATATGCCCGCTTGTCTTGCCCGTGCAGATGGGGGGTGCGGGCAGAGGCCGCATCCCTGAAGCTTGGGGCTCCCCAGGGAATCCAGTGATCAATGCCATCCCCACTCGCTGGAGCAGACATAATTGGCTCCACGTTGTGCATGCATGCACGCCTCCTGACACTCGCTCCTCTCTAGAAGAAAAAGCCCATTTTGTGGGGAGCCCATGAGAAATGGGAGTGCTCTCCTCCTGCTGCCAGGCAAGCGGCAGGGCGCTAGCTAATCATGTGCCTGGCATCTCTGGGCATAGGTCCCTCGGAAGAGCCACGCTGCCTGGAAGTGGATCCTGCTCACTGCATGCCACTCCCTACCAACAGGGGCCAGGGTCAGGGCCAGGAGTCCTCTAACCCTCTGGTGGGGAGCAGCTTGTCCCTCCACCACCCACAGCAATGGCACTGGAGGACCGTGAGCAGCCTCACCCCTGCAGCAGCCTCTGAGAGCATCTCAGCCTGCAGAGACATCGGTACTCTCTCCTGCACCTGGCCAAGGTGACAGTGGGCACAGCAGTCAGCAGAGTCCACAGCAAGGCTGAGAAATGACCACAGGCACAGCTCAGGGGGAGACGAGGCTACTGTCTGCTGGGCAAACTGCTCTCCCCCGGTGCTGGGCACCAGCTTGGATCAAAGCTTCTCTCTACCGTGCAGAAGGGCAGGGGAGGAAGGGGATCACTCTAGACTAAGATCCCATGAGGACTTCCAGAAGGAGGAGTTCCCAAGGGAGGAAAACATAATCCGACCTCTCAGAGAAAAAGGGTGACACTTGAGGGTGGTTAAAAGACCTAGGAACAATATTCAGCTTCCAGATGGGAAGATGCCTGAAGCAGCGTCACAGTTCAGAAGGCCTGGCTGATAGCAGAGCTCCCCAGGGCCAAAACTTGGGACCAATGGGTGCAAGTGACTGCAAGGTAGATTTCTTCACTACTTGAGAAAGAACTCTCTCTCACCCCAAGCCATTCAAAAGAAGAATGAGCTGCTTTGTGATGTTGTGAGTTCCCCATGTCAGGAGGCATGCAAGCAGGGCATGGGCCCCATATCAGAAATACGATGTGGGGGATTCACCCAATGATGAAGGGTTGGGTATAAGCTGACTATCAGGCCCTTCTTGTGGGAGGCTCTGAGGAGGATGTCCCAAGTTCAAGGTCAAGTGCTTGATTGCAAGTACTGCTTGGCTTTTTGCATACCCCTCCACCATGCAGGCCCTGCTTCCATCCGTATATCCTATCATCTCCTCCATACCACAGAACATTATCATCCCTCTGCCCTAAGGAGAGCATAGTTCTCTCTAAATGATCACCTTTCTTTCCCAGTTCTGAGGCTCACTTTCCTCAGAGGAATGCCTGGGGTAGGGAAGAGAGAAGCACCTACCTCCCAGTGCTGTGCTAACTCCAAAGAGAAACAAGCATCGCACCCTCCCTGGGGCCCATGGGGACACCTGAGGCTCCTTGTCAGATGCCAACAGCACACACGAGACTGTTGTATTTTCACATCTTCCTACTTTCCTCCTGCAGTGTTCCTGCCTGTAGCTACACGGCAGGTGCGTTAGGATGCCGCACTTCAGGCTTGGAAAAGGACCAGGAGTTATAGTTCCCCAAAGAGGTTTTGAGACACTGGTACTGTCCATGGACAGGAGGACTTAGCCCTGGAGATAATGAAGTTTGAGGACAGAAAGCCATGCTATGTGAAATCCCTCTCTGCAAGAACTGTGGCTGATGTCCTCAATCTCACATAATTCCATGCACTGAGCGGTGGCCTATGGGCACCGTGACAAAAGAAGCTCATTATTTTGCTTTCTGTTGCTGCTAAGTTCTGCTCAGCACGGCAGCGGAGCAGAGGAAGCCGCCCACCATCAAAGCCTGGTTCAATAAGATACGAGCGGTTTATGATTCAAGACAAACTGTCATCACGGATTAAAACATGTCTACGCCCCCAATGACAATAGTTATTTTTTTTCTGAGAATATTGGATGTGTTGCTTACATTACATAGATGAGGAGGAAAGAAATCTAACTCCACTGGGCTGGATCGTTTAAGGCAATCTATGCTCTATAAACACACTGGAAGGGTAGCGTTCCCAAGGTGATAGAAAATCATGATTGCGTGATTCTTCTGTTGCCTCACTATTTGCTTTCCAGCCTTTCTGCCTTTACTGAAGAATTCCGTGCCAGTCATCTGTGATTACCTTGAATTCATTCAATAAGTAAGCCCATTTCATATGTTTTTGCTTTGGTACATGCTATGCCTCTAACTAGAAGGATGTTCTCACTTTTGTCCACCTGGTAAACTTCTCTTCATCCCTTAAGGCTCAGCTGAAATGCCACCTCTTCTGGAAAGTCCTCTCTTGCTCTCAACAAGAGTGAGTTGTTAGGAGTATCCTTAGCTGTTTGTATTATCCTCTGCCGTAGCACTCACCATTTAGAATGGAGCCTGTTTATCTATTGTCCCAGACGAGGGACTGTGTCTCTTCAGTGCTTGGAGCAGTGCCTGGCACATAGTAGGTTCTCAATAAATGTTTGCCGAATGTGCTTTTTCTACTGTATGCAAAACAACCCGGACTCTCTTGTTTACTACTTCAAATGGTAATGTTAAACGCGTAAAAGTGAAATGTTTGATCAGAATGACAGAGGAGCTACTCCCTAGTAGAGGGATCCCAGTATCCTTGTTCCTAGAAGACGAGTGTTATGCCCAGGCTGTCAAAAGTCCCCTGCCTGCATTACAAGAGGCAGTGCAGTGGGGCCGACGCCTGCGTCTTCAGGTCCACACCACCCAGCACCAAACCCTGCAGCGAGCTCATCAGAGCTGAAGTCACACAATAGCCTAAGTCCTCGTGAAGGATCACATTTATTGGCCACCTTCAGGAGGCTGATTATGAGTTTGTTTATTTATAGTTGTGTTTATTTATTCCTTCCCTGCTTAGAAAGGAGATAAGTTTTCTGTACTATGAGCTCTCAGGCCTGGAATGTCTGAGGTCCAACACATTGTGGTTTCCTGATTCTCTTCTGGGTTTGCAAGGGATCCAGAAGCCTCCTTTTCTCTGACAGCACAGGGTTTGGAGACCTGCAGTAGTCAGCTGGAGATCCTTTCAGAGATCCCAGCTTGGCACGTTGTGTCCTTCCTGGCTGGAACCAGCCTTCCCCTCCAGCCTCATCTTACTGCTGACGTCCTGTGTCCTGTAGCCAAGCACTGCCCACATCTGTGCCCAGCCTACCTCAGCCATTGAAGCCTGGGGCACTTCACCCAGCTCCAGGCACTGGAGCCAAGCCTGTTCCCAGTTTGGAGAATTTAATGTTCTTTAGATCAGTCACTCAGGGCTGTGCACTCACTGCATGGTCCCAGTAGAGAGGGACTAGAGAGAAATGGAACAGGAGCCAGACACCTACTCCATCACCATCAGAGGCAAGTCAGGATCAGCCTGGTGACAGCACAGACTTTCCTGCTGACATCAAAGCATATTCAAGAATGGAAATGGGGTCTGAGGTTGAAGGCTGAGGAGTCCTACCCAGGTACAGAGCACGATGGATCTCAGTCTGCTTCCACATGCCCATCCTCATGGGCCCCCTCCTGAGCCCTTCCCTTCCTCCCCTCGTCACTGCATCCGAATGAAGCAAGGCTCTGGGATAAGTTGGAAGATGATAGTGGCAGGTGATTGTAGCTCGTTTGTGGGATGCTGGCCTTTGTAACCAAGCTCTTACTTTGTCCATGTGACCAAACCCCCTGACCCCCAGTCTGGGTGGTTGGACTGTGTACCCTGCTGAAAAGTCCTCTGTTGGAGTTTTCAACCAGGGCTGCCTGCCCTGGGAACCAGGGCTGCCTGCCACCCTGCTGAGATGGGATCCATACCTACCCCGGTGGCCACCTGAGACCTCTCTGTGCCTTCCTGATACTGACCACGGGCTGGGGCCTCCAGCTCCTCACCTGCTGCCAGGCTCCCTTGAGGCTACATATGCCCTGCCCATCTTCATCATCCTCTCCACTTCTGGGCCTTCCCAGCCCCCCTGTCCCAGGCCAAGCCAGTGGGCATAACTCACCTCAATTTCTGTCCCTTTCTGTATAAGCTGCCTCAGGACCAACGTGTACAGTTTGGATCCACTTCTTGCCTTGCACACTTGAGTTTGGGGCATAGCTACACAGCCTCCAATTTTGTGTCTGTCAAATTCCATCTTGTTAGATTTGGCCCATCACCTCCTCTTGTAAAAGTTTATTTGTATCCATGGCCATTCCCACCAGCTTTTTATCAGTCACAAATTTGATGAGTACACCTCTATCTTTATCTGAGCTACCAAAAAATATATATAGAGAGAGAGGATGGAATTAAAGACAGAGCCTTTGGCCTGCTGCTAGAGCCCTTTCACATTGATGTTGAGCCAGAAATCCATCCCTCTGGACACAGTCACTCAATTAGTGACTATTTCACTTGATTGCATAAGCATCCAGCCCTAATTTTTCAAGCATCCAGTCCAGATGGTTCAAAACGGTGGCTTTCTGGCAAATGTTTTGTTTTGTCTGCACAGAGTTTTTAAAAATTTGAGTTCATATTAAAAATCAGGAGATTTATCATCAAAATATGCATATTTCTGTCTTCTCTTGAAAAATAGTAACTGTCAGCTGGAATTGCATGGTAAATGCATTTTGATATAGACTGAATGCTTATGCCCTCTTTAAATTCATATGTTGAAATCTAATCCTCAGTGTGATGGTATTTGGAGGTGAGGAATTTCAGAGGTGATTAGACCACGAAAGCAGAGCCCTCATAAATGGGATTAGTGTCCTTATAAAAGCAACCCAGAGAGCTTCCTTGCCCCTTTTGCCACATCAGGACACAGTAAGATGATGGTCTATGAGCCAGGAAGAACACCTTCACCAGACACTGATTCTGCTGGCATCTTGATCTTGGATATTTACCAACCTTCAGAACTGTGAGAAATAAATTTCTTTTGTTCATAAGCCACCCAATCTATGGTATTCTGTTATAGCAGCCACCTGCTAACAGACTAAGACATCTTAGTTACAGAGACCATGCATCCTCCAGTTTGCCACACTCTCTGATTACTTCACTCACATTTTGAATTTGCAGCCTTCCTAAAGGATATGAAGGAGACTTTGTCTAACAATCATCGCATTAGTTATCTATTGTGATGTATTGACAATAAATTGCTCCAATCTTAACAGGTTACAGCAACAAATATTTATTATTGCATATTTGAGGGTCGGGAATCCAGGAGTGTCTTAGCTGGGTGGTTTGGATCATGAGGTTGTTGTGAAGATGTTGATGAGGTCTGCAATCATCTGCAGGCTTGACGGGGCTGGAGGATTTGCATGGATCTTTCCTCATGATGTGGCAGCTGGCTTCCCTCGCTATGAGTGATCCAAGAGAGGATGATCAAGCTGCAATGTTTTTTATGGCCTAGTCTCAGAAGTGACACGTGGTTTCGATCCTGCCATGTTCTATTCATTAAGAGCAGCCCTATAAGTCCAGCCCACAATCAATGGACAAGGGACCAAACTTCATTTTTTTTTATTAATTTTTTTCTTTATTGAAGTGTAATTTACATATCATGTCTTTACTCTATTTTAAGTGTACAATTAAATGGTTATTAGTAAATTTACCAAGTTGTACAGCTATTCACATAAATCAGTTTTAGAGGATTTCCTACCCCCTATT